>VNJR01012359.1:13656-77425 GCA_008042585.1 Drosophila punjabiensis | reverse complement strand
CTCGCGCTGCTCCTTCAGAGAATAAGTATGGTTTTTGAGAACAGTATCAAAAACAAAGCTTTCCATGGCTAAAAACTTCTTCGTTGGGATCTCTTCTGCGTGCCATACTAAGAAAATGCTCCGTTTTTCTACTGACATTGCTGGCTAGAAAGTGGCATAGTTTAAAGGTTAGCAGGAAGTAGCAGTTCATTTTACACATTTTGGACGCACAATGATTCACACTTTCGGCTAGTAAAAGAGTTAGACTGAATCCGATTGAATCTAGTAAGTTCTATTCCACGAACGACAGGTGTACACTAATTCGGTCTCCTTGTTAATAGACTTAATTACCACTACGTTTTTTAAGCAACACATTTAAAGAATGGTCACAAACACTGATTTTTTTATGTAATACATACCTTGAAGTTAATAATATCGAAAACTTTAAATAAAAAACGTGAAAATTGTAAATTTGCCACGAACTTGAATTTATACGCACAGAAACCAAAAAATGTTGTTAAGCTCTTTGCTAAATCATATGGTGTGTTTGACAGCTCACAGCTGATGATCAGCTGATCGTAGAGCTTTGAAAATACCGTTAAAAATCTAGTTAAAGCATCTATTATCGACTTACGAAAAAAAATCAACGGTTTTTCAAACTTGAAATTTTGAATTAAATGCCGCTAGCCAGATCAAATCGCCCACTGTGCAGCGGGTGGAAAAAAACATGATATGCTTAAATGTATCTGCCAGATACAATATGCAGCGGTAGATACTGGCTTTATTAGGGGTTTGGACTCATTAGCAGCACAGGACACAGGACACAGGCCTAAGCCGCTTATCAATGAACGGCGCTCTTTTCACTTTTCACTTTCCCATTTCCCGTTTTCACTTTTCACTTTTCACTGTTTTGTTCGCATGCAAATCCGGCGGTTACTTGGATGGTCACGAACAGGCCCCGGTTTGGCCCGTGCTCCGGCTATCTATGTATCTTCAGCATCTCTATCTTGTAGCCTCCATCTAGCTGGATTTGTTGGCGACCTGGAAAAGCCAGAGACAGCGACAGAGATAGAGATAGAGATAGAGCTAGAAACAGAGATAGAAATCGAGTTTTTTAATTCATTTCTCTCGATTGCATTGCTGGCGTTTGCTCGTATTTTGTTGCATACTTTGGTGCGTTTGCTGCCCGCATTTACCGAAGCATCTCCTCTTTCACATCCTTTTACCTTATCCTTATCCTTTCCCTGTCTCTGTCCATTTCCTCCACAAAGACATTGTCCTTGTGCCAGCAGCTGTGTGTGTCTCCTTGCGGATCAACATATAGTATATAGATATATGCACATACATAGCATATATCTCACGATTACAACTTGGTTGCAGAGTTTGGGAACCGAAAAATTCCCCTGGCCAGCAGTCAATCCAATCTTTGGCTTCAATTGCTCAAATGATTTGGAGGCGGAACAACCAGTGTGTCGTTTTTTGGGAGTAGAAGAGAGATGGGGGGTGGGGGATGGGCAAGGACCAGCAGGAACAGCTGCTGCTGCCAATCTTGGCAAAGGTTTTTTAAGCCATTTCTTATGGGGTAACACTGGCCACGATATGCAGTTGGGTGCTTCTCCTCTCTCATTAAAAATTATTGAAATATTAAACAATTAAGAAAAGTTCAGCTAGAATTTCATAAAGGAAAAATTGCATAAAACAATTAAAAGTTAAACTAGATTTCTATGAAGGAAAAATTGCATAAAACAATTAAAAGAAGTTAAACTAGATTTCTATGAAGGGAAATATTGTTTTAAAGGGAAATATTTAAATAATATTTGAAATAAGTAGCAAGAAAAAATCTTATGAATCATTTGTGGTTTCATTAAAAATGTACCAATAGTGGAAATAATGTTTTAAAATTAGTTTTGCATGCATTATCTTTTACGTTAATAATTTATAACAAAAAAAGAATTATTTAAAAGATTTTTTTTACTTTTTGATTATTTTTTTATATATGAGTTTAACAATTGATAAATATCCATTAAAAACTGTTAAAGTAATCGGTCAAAAATCTAAATATAAATAGAAAAGAGTGAATTTACGGTTCAAATACTTTTTTTTAAACATTAAAATATTTTAGAAATGGTTTTAATATAAATTTTAATGGCACCATGAGCTTCCTGAGATTCTTGAAGCTATCGATAAAAATCGACCAAAAAAATCGTATAAATATTGATATAAATAAATATGAATAAAAATGCAAGCCACAGTTTTTATTTTAAAATATTTATCTTAAAAGCGCTAAAGATAGTTTTAGCAAAACTCATAATTTAAAATAAAGATATTCTTTATATTTATCTTTTTATCATTTTAAATCTTCACTATATTTATTTTTTTTTTTATAAACCTCTTAACAAAGATCGATAAAAATCGATTTTAAAAAATATCTTGAATATATTCCATGAGTTATGATTAAAGATGCCAAAATATCAATAATGATAACGATAATAATTTTTGTACTATGATAATAATGCCATTTTTAAAACCCTTTGAAGATATTTTATATCTAATAGGAAATGTCATAAGTTTTGCCAATGAATCTAAAGATTATATCGATAAAATTCGCTCTTAAAAGCAATATATTAATAACTATAAGAAAATTTTCTTCTTTTAATAATGAAAATCACCGTAATTATATTTAAAATATTTATTTAAATGTTATTTTTCTACTAATGATAAAATGTTCTGGAATAGATACATTTTTTTGATAATTTATCGATAAAAGAGTCTTTACAGTGCAGCGTGTGCAAAGATTGCTCAGCCTTCTTAGCGCCATTCTTGGCTCTTTAGTTTTTATGTAAATTTCATGCACAACTGTCCATGCAACTGTCGCCGCCGCCCCCCCCTTGCACTTGCACACAACGCCGCCCCTGAGAGTGTGTGTGATTTCCAACAATTTGCATGGACGCCTGACCAGTTTTCACACACACACAAACACACTCACACACACACGTTGCCTGCATAAACATATGAACCCCAGAAACCCCCCCCCCCCCCACCCCCTGCTTTTCGCCACTAATTCGAATTCTCAATACGATTTCGATTCGATTCGATTTGATATTCGGGAAAACTCGATTGGAAATTCGAAGGAAACAGCTGTCAGGCGCACTCTCTCTCTCTTTCTGCCACACACACACACTCATGCAGGCTAATTGCAACAAAATATTCAATTGAACGGAAACTACAAAATGGATATAGTCTGTGTATATACATATCGGAGCAAATAAACATTTTGAAATATATGCAAAGCAGAGCAGAAATATGAGAGTGATGTTGCCAGACAAAGCAAATAAATCGCTGGAAAAGTGATTTGAATATTCCACTCACTCACTCTCTCTATCTCTCACTCTCACTCTCTCTCTGTCTCTATAAAACTTGAAAATTTTTAGCACTATTTCTTCCGTAAAGTTCTACGGAGTCATTCTCTTATCTTTTATTGTTGTGCAATTTTTACGGCGGAAAAAAAAAAGAATATAGAAAAAGGGCTGCGGAGGCGGAGTTTATGATGCCACTAAAGCTGCATTCAGCACGCTCTGTTTATGACTGTTCAGGAACATATATGCATATATACGTATATATAGCAAGCATCTGTTAAATCGTACGCTGCGGTTCATCGGTGTTTTTCTTAGTTTTTTTTAATATTACACAATTAAATATTTACGAAACACAGAAATGTTTCCGAATGCAAACTCTTTTACTTCATCAAATTCAGCAAAGAAAAATCTGCAAATGTGGCCAGAACCTATTGGGAATTGTAAAGTTAATACTAGAAATACTTAAATATACAGTAAACATAATAGTATTTCAAGTTTCCTTGTGAGTTATATATTTATTTACAAATTTACATTTTTAATAAAGGTGCAAATGTGACTAGAACCGATTGGAAATTCTAAGGTTTTTACTAGAAATACTTAAATGCACAATAAATATTATAGTACTTAAAGTTTCCTTGTGACATATATATTACTTTATATATTTCTTTATTTGTAATAACAAAAAAATGTATATATTTAATATTAACAATACTAGAAATATTATAAAAATACAAAAATAGATATTTTATTATTTCAAGTGTGTCTCTTTTATATATTTTTTATACATTTAAGTTCATAATATTTTAAAAAATAAATATTACACTTAATAATATTATTTCTAGGAGTAAAAAAAATACCAATAGTAGTTGTTTCATGGTTTATATATATTTTTTAATTTCATAAATTCCATAATTAAAAATTTTTAAGTAATAGTTTTAAGTTTCTAAAATATATCTACAATTTTATTAAAAAATTACATGCTTTCTTTATAGATTTTGAAAACTAAAATAGATGCACAATTAATTATATTCCCGAAACGCACTGTACTGTTGACCATTACCTATTTGAGATGTTTGCTTCGTGGGCAACAGATGGACTTCGAAACTGGAAAAATCTTCGAAACTGGAAACTTCCTCAAGTCAATGGCCAGCGAACTGAAGATTTCGAAATGCGCAAAGCAAACACATTGATGAACTGGTGTGAAGCGAATATAAAAAAAGGGGAATATGGGGGAGAAACTAAGTATGGGAAAAGGGGGGTAAGAGTATAGTACGTTCCCGAAAGTAATGATCGCTATGAAAATTCCTCTCAAGTGCCCCCTTTCTGAAGACTTCAAACACCTCGCAAACGTGGATCTCCCCTTCGGGTCTCTCCTCGCCCTATGTACTTTGAAGTACAGTGCTTAAAAATAGCATTTACACGCGAGAACTGTGGAAGGGGTTGATATGGAATGTATAGCGATGGGTGAGTTTAACGAGCCAAAAGATCTGAAATGGAAGAACGGGAAGAAGGCGTGTGCTAAACGCCAGCTTTATTGTTTCTCAGGATATTTTCAAATTTTTTAACTACGGAATTGTTTTTAAATATACTTGAAAACATTGTAAGTTATCTTAATATTTATTTTTATTGTGAGACTTATTTAAAGATTCTATTATTTAAGCCCCGAAACATTTATAAATGTATTTTTTTAATCTCTAATCTCTAAGTCATATTTCAGATTAATTTTGGTTAAGATATCTGTGCATTCTCTCCCTTCTCTAGCACGATACCACCTCTACCCCGTGTCACAAGTGCTGCGCTTTGGTATAAATTAAAATGTTATATTTTTAATAAATTAAATAAGCCTCCCTGCTAAGCCTTAGAATCAGATCTTAATTCCAGCTTAGGAGTAAGGTATTACCGCTATAGCTCTACGCTTTCTTTCTTTTTTAAAGTCACTACCATCTCTAGTTCGTGTCACGAGTGCTTAATATACACAAAAAAAAAGTTTAAATTAAATTTAAATTCATATTTTTAATTAATTTCCTTAGAAAATACTCTGGTCAGCTTAAGCTCGGAATAAAGACTTAATGCTTGCATCACTACGGTTAAGATCTCTAAGGAAGATACCTTCTTTAACTCACTACCATCTCTAGCTCGGGTCACGAGTGCTTAATATACACAAAAAAAAAGTTGAAATTAAATTTAAACTCATATTTTTTGTTAATTTCCTTAAAAACTACTCTGCTCAACCTTAGCTCAGAATTAAGCCTCAACGCTTGCTCCATTCCGGTAAAGATCTGTCACGAGAGCTTACTATATGAAAAATGCACACGAATCGGAAGCCAAAGCGAACGAGTTGTTGGCCGACAGAAGGCGATGCCAACAATAAACAAAACGTTTTAGTCACAACCCCGAGAGGAGGAGGAGGAGAGGGAGAGGGAGTAGGAGAAGGAGAGGGAGAAGGAGAGGGAGATGGAGGAGGAGAAAGAGAGGGAGAAGGAGGAGGAGGAGGAGCAGAAAGAGAGAGAGTTCTATACTAAAGACCCCAAGACTTTGATAGATGGGATGTTTGTTGTGTAGCAACCAAAAGTTGCATTATTTACATTTGCATGTGGCGGGGGATGCGGGGCAAACTCTCGGGGGCCAGATGAAATTTACACTTTACCCATCGCCATAGTTATGGCCATCGCCCATCCGCACTTACATAAGCATGTGTGTGGATTATGCATTTGCCGATGCGATGTCGAGTCCTACGATAACGTCCCACGCATTCCCCTCGACGGCCATAAATCGTGGGCCTCCCAGCTCCCTCCTCCACTTGCCACTCGGATATTAATAGAGTCGACAGCGGAGTCCAAGTCGTAGTCTCCATCGCAGTCTCCATCTCCGGCTGATCCAATGTTTTGCGCTAATTTATGGCGGCACATCATAAGAGGCAACTTAATGGCCAAAGCACACAAAGCCCCCAAAACACAAAACACTTGCTCCAAATTATCGAAATATCGAAACAAAACAAAAGGAAACTGAGGCAGAGATCCAAATAAAAGCTAAAACAGCATGAAAATCTGTTTATAGCCACATTTATCGGTTGACAATTTACGAGGTGACCTCCACAAATTGGTGGCTAATTTGCCTAACTTTCACGGCGTGTTAATTTCGGTGTGTTCCTAATTAGCAGCCACAAACATTTATGTCACTTTCATTTTGTTCATTTTCCATAATCAAAACATATTTATTTATATGTGTTTTCGCTTTATTTTATACACTTTGTGCTGTGGCTGACTTTTAACATATTATTTATTGTAAAAACGAATTAAGTTCTTTGATTAATCAATTTTACTTAATAAACATAATTCTAAATGCTTAAAGGTACTAAAGATATTTTAATTTAATTTTTATAATTTATAGAATTATTTTTAAAGTTTCATAAAATAAATTTATCTTGAATAATTTGCTTTAAATATTTCCCCTTATTTCGTAATTTACTCTTAGATTTCTCCTTTAGTTGTATGATTTTTATACAAATCATAATATTAATTTTAATGTCATAAAATCCTAATATTGGGAGTCTTACAGAAATCCTTGACATTTCCAGACCTTTAAAAAACTAAAAACTTTTCTAAACTATGCTAAAAAATAAGAGTAAATCGAAAAAAAGAAGAATATGAAGTCTTAACAGTTTAATAGCATACTTTTAAAGACTTTTTAATGGATTTTAAAAGCCTTAGTAATTTCTGGAGCACCTTATGATATCATTAAAAATTGCGACTTCTAAAAACAATATTGAAAATGGCTTAAGTTTAGATACATCGATTAAGTAAATATAGTAAAAGGCCGCATTTACCATTTATATATATTTTTATTATGGAAAAATATTCGAAAAATTGTATTTACTTTGTTGTGATTTTATTTTATAATTTTCCGTTTGTGTTAGTCCGATAAATTAATCAAAATATCGATTTGTTGCCGGTAAGTCGTATCGTATTGACTTTCGCCTCGTACAGCAAGGATTTATCGACCTTTACTGCCATTCCTAGTCTAAATTTTAAGCTGTTATATTATTTATTAAATTATTTAATTTTATTTATTATTATTAAAGTAATAACTTTCAATTTTAATATAATTAAATAATGCTTAGACGAGTACAAAGAAATCCACCTTGTTGTGTCTCTCCCCCTGAAAATCCAAATGAATTGTTTTTCCTTTCAAATCTTTAAATAAAAGACAATAAAAATAAAAGACAGGAGCCGTTTAGGATGCTTTAATTACTAAATCTCTCCCCCCGAAAAACCCTTTTGTGTGTTTGTGTGCTTTCAATATTCTTTACTCAAGCTCCAAGTCAAGTGGAAGTAAATAAAAATCACATTTAGGCTCTTGGCCAAACAATTTAGCCAGCTTCCAATTTCAGCTTCCCCGCGTGATGCCCCCGGTCCTGATCCTGATCCTGGATCCTTGGAGAGTTGAGCCTGCGAGCTGCCGAAGGATGCACAACAACATGCAATTAAAGGCAATTCAGATGGGCCACGCCCCTGGGTGCAGCCTGCTAACAAAAAATTGAGGAGCCAAAGGATGCAATGGAGGAGAAGGAGGTGGACTCCATCCTCCAAGATGGGCCAACTGAATGGCAAGCAAATGCCTGAATGAGTGACAGTCTTAATTACAGAGAGATTAGCATGGCCAGGTCCTGAAAAGCTGTAGGAAAGCTGCGGAGGATGGAGCAGGAGCCAGCAGAGGAGCCCAAGGAGCCCAAGGGAGCACAGGGAGCACAGGGAGCACAAGGAGCAGATGGAGCAGCCAGGATGCAGACGTATTCAATGTCACGTTCCAGTGGAGGACGACGACTTAGATGATAAAAGGGCCCCCAGCCCAGGTAAGTGCAGTGGCAATGCCAGGTGCTTCAGCTTCTGCACTGTGAAAAAATTGTATTAATTTATAATTCATTTATAAATATGAGTCTGCTGGGAAAAATTAAATTTTTTGTGTTTTTTTGGCATAAAGTTGAAATGGGAGTTATGGGTGGAAAAATATTTATAAAATTAATTTTGAGATTTAAAATCCCTTAGAAATACGCCTAAAAGTATGCAGAAGTTCTCCAACATAGCCTACTTTTAAGCCTCGAAACTTTATTTTATTTGAAAATTGTATGAAAAGCTTAAGAAACAATAAATAGATATTTTATTGTCATTGGTTAATTTTATATAAATATTTTATTCAATTCAATTTGTCGGAAAAAATGTACAAATCATAAATTTTATGTTCCTAAAATATTCGATTCCCAAGTATAATCGAATATTTTAGAAACAGTAAATTTAGGGATTGTTAATTTAGAAAATCTTAACGAATTCTTGAAATAGCAAAGTAAAAAAATATACTAAAAATATATTTTTACTTTATTACTTTTTATTATAAATATATTTTTTCACTTTGCTATTTTAAGAATTCGTTAAGAGTTTCTAAATTAACAAATCCCTTGTTATTTTTTAATACCTGAAATTTTTTATTATTATTTATTCTTTACAAACGATCTGTCATAATAAAAATTCAATAATATTAAAAAAACCAAAAAATATATATAAAAAAATTATAAATTAAAAAATAAATAAAGCACTAAAAATATTAAAGTTAAAACTAACTAACTAACTAACTAACAGACTTTGTTATGCTTTTTTTTAAATTCCTTACAAATATCCATTGCATACTTTTGAATGCCAAAAGAGGAGCTTTACATTTCGCTCAAGTGATATTTCGCATCCTTCCTTTTTCTCCGTGTTGCTCCTGCTCTGCTCCCGATCTTCCTTTCTCTCTCCTGGCACCCACTCCTCCTCCTTCTTCTCCAGATTTTTTTCCGTGTGCAACCGTTCCTTTTTTTCCGCTCCTTTGTTACATTTGATTGTCGCAAACGAAGTGGAAAAGCAAATGTTGCACAAACACACACACACGCATGGCAGTGGCAGTGGCAGTGGCAGGGGGGAGCCTGAGTGAGGGGGGATTGAAACGGAAATGCACACTAATTACTCCTTGGCAGTGGAAGAACCCTTTTTACTTTCACGCTCCTCTGCTCAGGCCATTTCACAATTTTTTCTTCCTTCATTGTTTTTTTGTTGTTTTCCTTTCTTTTCTTCTTCGTTCTTTTTTTTTGTTTTTGTCTTGGCTCTCCGCCTCGCTCTCCGCCTCGCTCTCCACCTCACTCTCCACCTCGCTCTCTTCCTTGCTCTCCGCCTCGCTCTTTGCCTTGCTTTCTTCTTCCTTTCATTCTTTCGCTCAAGACCAGAGAGACCCCCCCGCCACCCCCCTTATGATAATTGAAATGGCGAGCAGCGCCCCTGAGGGGGTAAGGGGAGGGGTCACAGCCACAGCCAGAGTACAAAAAAAAATAGTAATAATAAAGCAACAATATTAATAACTGGCCACATTGTGCAATCAAAACACAAAAGGCCAATTATAATTGCCATTTCGATTGAATTTTAAGTGACTCTCTATGGCAAATCAACAATAAACAATTATTGTTGTAAAAGAAATAGCAATTTGTTTTGCAAAAAATATCTGCTTTCTTGGAAAGTCGCCTTTCATTATGTAAAATGGCATTGGAACTCTAGTTAGTTGCATTTGCATTTATTTGAAGGATAATTTTGTATCATCATGTGTAAGGACTCTTAAGGCAAATAATATTTAGGAACACTTAAAATTTGGGATCTGTAAGCAAAATCCCTTTTATAATGTCAAGTAACATTTGAACTTTAAATTAATTTAATCTTAAATTTGCATTTATTTCAAGCAGCATTTTTTCAATGTACAAAAGTGTGTAAGGGCCTTAGTGCGAAAAAACTATTAACCAACACTTAAAAATTGGGATCTTTAAGTAAAAATAGCTTTCATAATCTAAAATAACATTTGAAGTTGAAAGTTTAAGCTAATTTTAGGATTAAATTTGCATTTGTTTCAAGCAGTTTTTTTAATACCCCAAAAAATATTCACCAACACTTAAAAATGTATTCCTTGAGGGGAAAAAGCTTAAATAATGTTAAGTAACATTTGTACATTAAACTTTAAACTAATTTTATCTTAAGCTTACATTTATTTCAAGCAGCATTTTTTCCATGTCCCAAAGTGTGTAAGGACTCTCATGCCAAAATAAATTAACCAACACTTAAAAATTGAGATTTGTAAGAAAAAATTGTTTCCATAATGTAAATAACATTAAACCAATTTAATTTCAAATTTAAAATTATTTGAAGCTGCATTTTTCAATTCCCAAAGGGTATTAGGAACTTCATGCCAAAATATATTTACTAACACTTAAAAATTAATTCCTTGAATTAAAATAGCTTCCATAATGTGTTACTTGACATTACATTTGAACCTTAAACTTTAAACGAATTTTATTTTAAATTTGCATTTGCTGCTTAAACATTTATTTAATTTTTGTTCTTTCTAAGTGTGTAAGGATTCTTATGTCAAAAAACCAAACCAAACCAACACTTCAAAAAATGTGTGTTCCTGTAAGGAACCAGTGGAAAAATTGAACTTTTCGTTGTGCTAAGTTTGTCAAAACGCTGGGACAAGTCAGACGAATCAATTTTTTCGATTTTTCAGAAAGTCGAAACCTTTGGGAACTCAGGAAAAGCACAAGGATGCCTTCTTCGGAAAACAAACGGATCACGAGGGCAGCGGCCAAGGCTGCCGCCGCCGCCGGACAGGGTACAGGATCTGGCTCAGGATCGGGCTCAGGATCGAGCTCGGGATCGGGTTCAGGATCTGGATCGGGATCGGGTTCAGGATCGGGCTCAGGATCGGGATCGGGAAAGGGTAAGGGCACGGGACCCGGGGCCGGACCGGGAGCTGACCATCCGCAGCGCTCTGGCCCCTGTCCGATCTGCCTGCTGCCCTTCGAGGACCCCGCCATGACCGAGTGCGGGCACATCTTCTGCTTCGGTTGCCTCAACTCGCTCGTTAGCTCATCCGTCACCTTTCCCCGCTGCCCCCTGTGCCGCCGATATCTTTAATCCACAAAAAGGGAAAAAAATATGAGAAAAAAGGGAAAACAGGAAAAACAGCTGAAGAAGAAAAGCAAAGCAAAGCATTCTAGACAGGCAAGTAAAGGAAATATGTCTCTTTTTCATAAAATTTAATTATTTTTAAATCCCTTTCAGTTGCGGTTATATACAGATTTATATTTGTATAAATATTGGAATTATACATATCTGCTTTCTTGGCTTATCTCTAGGATAATGGAAAATAAACTTTAAACCTTGAACTCTAAAGCTTAAACTATTGTTTTTCTTAGATACTTAAAAAATGCAAATAAAACAAATAATAATAAAAATGTTAAGGAAATAATAATAATCATAATAAAACAAAAACCTATCACTAAGTTTTTCAAGTTGAAGTACTTAATTATTACTTAAGTACTTATTATTATTATTTTGTTTGCTTTATTTCTTTAATATTTTTGTTACATTTTAATTTGTAATCTTTTAATTTCAAGTCATTTTTATGGTTGATCGTAATTAATTAGTTAATTAGTAACTAATACATAAACACAAAGCTAATGTGGGATTAACTTTACTGAAAATCAAAAGATTACAAAATTACATGTTAAATTTAATATTTTGTTTAATTTGTAATTGTATTTATTTTTAAGGAAATTTCAAGCAAAATTAGAACATTTTTTTACCTATTTTTCAAGAGTATTTAAATTTAATAACTCTTAAACGACCCTAAATTCAGGTTAAAATCAGCAAAACAACAATTTTATATATATTTTTTAAATTAATTAATTCTTATTGTATTTTTGTAAGGGAAACAGTAGAATAATTAGTACATTTCTTACCTATTTCCCAAAGGCAATGTCACTTAAACGACCATAAATTCTGATGAAATTCTGCAAAACTATAATGATATATATTTATTTAATTATTTAATTTTTATTGCATTTATTTTTAAGGAAACTACAGAAAAATTAATACACTTTTTATCTATTTCCCAAAGTTTAATGTCTTTTAAGCCACAAAAAAATTCATGTAAAAACAAAAAAAAATGCAATTGTATATATTTCTTTAATTAATTCATTTTTGTTGCATTTATTTTTAATAAAACGATAGAAAATTAGTAAATTTTTTACCTATATCCTAAGGTTCAATGTCACCTAAATTCAGGTTAAAACCTGCAAAACTTAAATTCTATATGTTTATTTAATTATTTAATTTGTATTGCATTTATTTTTAAGAAAACAGTAGAATAGTTAGTACATTTTTTACCTATTTCCTAAAGTTCAATGTCTTTTAAGCCACCAAAAATTTAGGTAAAAACCCGAAAAACTTCAATTATATTTATTTTTTTATGAATTAATTTTTATTGCATTTATTTTTAAAGAAACTGTAGAACAATTTGACCATTTTTTACCTATTTCCCAAAGTTCAATGTCACAAAAGCGACCAAAAAATGCAGGTAAAAACTTGGCAAACGTTTTTTTTGGATCGCTACCTGCCAAGTTTGTTTTTGGCTTTGTCCTTTGTTTTTTTTTTTACTTTTATTTTTACCTATTTCCAACCTGGACTCTCTCTCTCTCTCTCTCGAGTCTCGGCCATCGATCAATCCCAAAGTCTGGCACGGACATTTAAGCCAAAAGCACACTCAAAGCGATTGTTCAATACGTTTTCCAGCTCTCGATGCTGCTCGCATTCTGGCATTTTCCTCTTCTTGGGGGGAGAAAAGGAAAATTGGGGAGCCAGGTGGGTGGAGCGACCTCTTTTACCCCCTTTAACCCCCTCTTACCCCCGCTTTACCCCCCGTTATCTACTTTGTTTGGTATTGGCAAGCGAGACGCATAAACAGGCCAGCGAAATGAGCGCGCGACAACAAAGAAAATGAAAGAAAATAACGGAGCAAAAGGAAAGGCAGATAGAAGCAACAGCAACAGAAGCGAAAACAGATAAAGTTCCAATTCTTTTTTTCGCTCTGTTTTCCACGGGAAAATTTCAATTGGCCAACGGATTTGTTAACTGTGATATCGCCAATTGAAATCAATTGGAAATTATGGCCGAAAGAAAGCTAGCAAAAACTAAAAAGCAAGTTTCTGCAACTTTATTGCATACTTTTTGGGGGTGTTTTAAAGCGATTTCAAATTTGTTACTTAACTACAAATTGCATTTGAATTTCTGTAATAAAAATGTTTTTGGGATTGTAAAGTCTATTAAGTAAAATTTTAATAAATAAATAAAAATTAAAAAGGTTTACTAAACATTAGTTTTTTGGTTTATTAAGTTTATAAGAAACGGAATATGTCTGGAGATTTTCAGTTTTAGCGAGGAGTTTATTATTCTTTTTATTCATTAATATACATTTATTTACTTATTATTATTTTTTGAATTAATTGAATTCAAATTTCAATAATATTTAAGAAGTCTTCTAAGGAGTTTATTATTCTTTTTATTTATTATTATAAATTTATTTATTTATTATTATTTTAAATTAATTGAATACAAATTTTAATAACATTTAAGAAGTCTTCGTCTGTTATTATTTTAAATTAATTCTTCTTCTGTTATTATTTTAAATTATTTAAACACACATTTGAATGACATTTAAGATGTTATTATTAATTATTAATTTATTTATTTTCATTTTTATTTAAATTTTATTTATTTTAAATTAATATAATCTGAACAACAGACGTAAATAAATAAATAAAACAAAAATTAATAATAATAAAAATAAAACAAATAATAACAATAATAACTCAACACTTGTTGGTTTGATCTCAATTTCAAAACGCGCGCGCGCAAAAGTTCACTCAAAACGGTTTGAGTGAAAACGAGGTTCCATTCAATTGCACCAGATGGCGTTATTAACAGCTGTAAAAGTTATCAGCAACCTAACTGCCTATCGATAAAAGCACTGGCGCACTTTTTCAAGTTTTTCCCTAAGAATCTCAATTAAAGTTTATATAATAAATACAAAATAAAGCAAAAAGCTGCTGTAAAAGCAGTAAACATTAAAGCAAACAAATTTTATTAACATTTAATGTTAATGTTAACATGTTAATTCCGAATACAATGTCAAATTTAATACTAGATGCAGCAAGCACAGCAAGTTCTCCTGCTCTGCCTCGCCCTGAATTTCGTTTGAAAAGTGTTCTTCCCCGGAATTAACTCGGACATATATATGTATATTATTTATTGATTTGTTTGCAATAAAAATGATAAAGAAACCAAATGATTTTCCTCTTTGTTTTATTAGTTGTTAAGATTAACATAGAACATAAAAAATAGTTAATTTTTAATTATTTATTACATTTAATTTTGTTATTTCTTCCTCATAAAAGCTTTATAGCTCAAAATCCAATTATTTTAAAATTTTTACCTTAATTTCCAAGGAAATATGTTTTATTTAGTGCTAAAAACATGAAAAGTTAATACAAATCTCAGTGGATTCCAATGAATACATGATTTTGAAATAATAAATGATTTAAATAATAAAAATTTTCCACTTAATTCATTTAATATTCAACTTTTACTAGCTTCTAGTTTCTACATAGAAGATATGTGCGATTTTTCAAATCGGAATATTGAAGTTCTTAAATAAATGCAATAAATAAATACTAAACGTTTTTTATTTGTTATATTTGCTTTTTAAGAAGAATTAAAGCTAACAAAGAAAAAGGAAACAAAGAAAATGTCCCCTAAGTTTATCTTCAATGCTTCCAACTCAATTTCCAGAAAGAAAACCCAACGCTCCCTTCACCTTACCAGAAATAAAAGCAAATACACTGCATTTTGTTGGATAATATAATATTTATTCTGGTGAAATCAAAAGGTCTTTCTTATTCATATTTAGGCTTCATCATAGAGAGAAGAGAAGACAAATTCACAGGGAAATCGAGAGAGAAAAAAAAACACGTTATGTTCGAATGGGATTAAATGAGTTTTTATAAAATTAGCAACTAAAGTAAAATCATACGGCTTTCGCGCATATTCTCAACTTCAACTTGGCCTCCAAAATCTCCTCCAGCTTCAGCTTCAGCTCCAGCTCCTCCTCTACTGCTCCTCCTTTACTTCTCCTCACACCACTCGTTCTCCTTGCGCACCTGCTCCTCCTCGGCGGGCGTAAAGTCCTTCTTGATGTTGAACGTCTTGCGTATCTCCTCCGGTGTCTTGCCCTTGATCATATTGGCCACCGTCTTGCAGGTGAGCTCCAGTAGGCCCTTAATGTCCAGATAATTGGCCGCCAGAATCAGTTCAAAGAGCGTGCCCTGATCGACTTTAAGGAAATCGGCGTCCCACGAGATAATGTCATCGGTGCGCTTCTCCTTGCTCTCATCGTCCTCCGTCGGCTGCGGATCGTCCTTGTGATAGTGCGCCCAGATGAGGACCTTCCTTAGGATCGTCGAATTGACATTGGGCAGCGGCACCACCGCATTCTCATCGTCCTCCATGCCGCAATCCTCCAGCATGGTCTTGATGGTGCCCGAGCACTTGGCGATCTGGATGTCCGTGTCGAAGATCTCCTCGTCGGACGACTGTAGCTTGATGCTCGGCATATTTGCGATTGCTGGATGGATTCTGGAATAGCAAGAAAAACGCAGCAAAAGCAGGCACAACGATTAAATTCGTGGAAAAAAATAAAAGGCGAACAAAAACAAAAACATTTTCGAGAAAATACGCACACGAATAGTCATGCACACGCACGCACACCGCTGCACCGCGCACAGAAACACACACACACACATACATATATGCAGGCAGTGCATCGGTGTGCGTGTGTGTCTTATCCCCCTGTCCGCGGACTTCAGCAGCCATCTCAAAAGACGTTTGCTTGTCGTGCGTTTTTCCCCCGAGTTTCCTTTCAATACGCCACCACTGGACCGTTCCAAGATTGCTTACCTTAGCGTACAGCGAACAATTTGCGTCGAAACGTAGTAGCGAAGCGTCGGAGCCTGCTTTTTCCAGAAAAAATAATTTCCACAACGAAAAATTCAGGGATGAAAGACAGCAGTGTGGTCGCCGTTTATATAGTTGAAAAAGGTTCGCAGCAAGGGCGGATTTTTTCCTCGAAGGCAGCTGGTCACACTTAAGAACGGGCAGTGCTGCCCATGTTTCTGAAGTTTCAGCAAACATTCGATATTATCGATAGTTACATTTCTTGTGCAGTTTTGAAATTTTTTTTCCATCTTGTATAACTTTAATGCTATAATTTTATAAACTCAACAATACAAATAGATTAATATTATTAAAGATAAGAATTTTATCATTTCCGTTTAATATAAAAAGTATAAAATTACAATATGGAATTAAATCGGAGACCAACTCTCCAACAACCTCACCTCCATCAACCTCCAATTAAAGTTAATCAAGAATGCATTTAACATAGAAAACATTTAATTTTTTTCTGAAACCAAAGCCTTGTGTTCGGTGCAGATGTCTGTGATAAGAAAAGTGTGCAAAGCGCCATCGATAGCGACAAAAACTATCGATGGTGGGTCAGAGAGAGGTACAAATTCGATACCTCGATAGGACCATCGATAGTTTCTCAGCTCTACTATCGGGTGGCGAAAAAAAAACGGATTTTCGGAATATCGCGGAAAATCAACGCGAAAAAAGCAGACGCAGCGCCCCAAGTCGAGTCCACTTTGCTAATTAAACCGACACAGGCTCCACTAATGCGGGGACACAGGCGCGCTGCCCCCACGAGTAGTCGCCAGCGGTAGACGCGAGAATTAAGTAGTTTCTGCCAGGGGAAGCGAGGCGTGGAGAAGAGGCAAGAAAAAGGCATACATACATACACACGTACGCACGTACAAACGCGTCGACGTCGCCGTTCGCCGTTCGCCGCTGCGAAGGAATATATGTATCCGGCCGGAGAGCAGGGAGAGAGAGGTAAAGAGCGAGCGCAGAGAGCTATGGACGACGGCGTTTTGATGTTTTGGGAACAAAGGCGTTAAAATGATTTGCCACCGCTCCGGAGTCGCCAGCAACAGCAACGGTAGCAGCAGCCGGGACGACGACTCCAAGCCCACCAGCACGAGCCCCAGCATCAGCTGCGGCCCACTGTGATATATTTTGGATACGAAGCCAAAGCCAAACCATCCAATCCAATCCAGCAACAACATTAAACAAGCCGTGTACGTGCCGTTTGTTGCGAGTGTGTTGGTGTGTGTATGTCTCGACAAAAAGCAGAAAAGACGCACGCACACAAACGCAGCGGACAAAGCATCAGGCATTGGAGCGACAGAGAGAGAGAGAGGAAAGGAGAGGGAGCCGAGCAGCAGCCGGAGCAGCCAGTAGCGCCTTAGTGAATAATTCATTTAAGGTAAATGTTTACAACAATCGAAAAAGTGCAAAAGCAAATCAATAAGTACAAACATATCAGAGTGTGAGTGTGATTGTGTGCCGTGTATTGGTGCGAGAGTGTGTAACAGGCGCCGCCATTTTTCGTTCCCATGTAACGAGCGCTGCAAATGTTCGCCCAGGGTTGGCAAGGTGTCGAAAACTGCCATATATTGTTCTTAGAAGTGTGAAACATAAATGTGGCTTGTTTACATTTTCTTGTCTTTTTTTTTCTTGATGAACTTTTGGTTCCGTTTTTCGGGGCAGTCGCCAGACCATAAAGATCTACTAATTATAAAGCCGATTCCCAGACAATTTGGCAACCCTTTTTCTGCTGCTCACTATTCTCACTGCGCATATGCTGCTCTCTCGCTCTGCCCCTCGACGGCGTTGCCAATTTACTTATGTGCCCGCTGTATCTTGCTGTTTTTAAAAGCAAAATGCTGGTTTAAACTAGCGCTTGCGGAAAATATAGCATTTTGATAAAACAGACTGATAAACTGTCTGTGTAAATTAATATTTCGCTTCACTCTCTAGCGTAATTTTTAAGCAATCATCAAAATTTTCTTGCTGTTTTTTTTTGCTCCAAAGAGTTGGCAACACTGCTCTCCGTGCATATGTATGTGTGTGCGTTGTAAACAGCTGAGAGTAATTTGCAATCGAAATCCATTCAGAAGAATTCGGGCAGCAACAAATATCAATTTCCAGCCATGTTCACACACTTGCCTAGCTACCACCCTCACTCCCCCCCTGCTATGCGTGTTCTTTTACGCTTTTCCATGATCTGATTACCTTTGCCAAACTGACTTTTGTACACAAACCCAGCGGCGACAGTAGCTGAAACTGAAACCGAAATTGAAGCTGAAACGAAAAGAAAAAAAAAAAAAAAAGAGTTTGGCGTCGGCGTCGAGGCAGCGAGAACTGTGACTGCTGCCGACGTCGCCCAGTCACAGTTATATTGTTGTAACGCCGCCACGCCGCGCAGCTTCTCGCGAATCGGAAAGGCGGACAAGAACATGCAAAATTGCAAATTGCTGATCGCTGCGCATGCAAATCGATAATACAATTTTTGTTGTGTCCGCATTTTGTTCCTTTCCTTTTTGTTTTCGTTTTATCTTTTGTTTTTGGTTGCCTTTGCAAACACACAAGCGATGGAGTGAGCAATAATGTTCAATACCTTTGCCTGCCCTCGTAAGTGTGTGTGTGTGTGTGAGTGCGGGTGGAATATCTGAAAAAAAAAGTGCAGGATTTTGTGGATCGATACTATTTTTTTTTTTTTTTTTTGTTACACATGTGCTTGCCAAGTTAATTGATTTTTTTTTGCACGTGTATGTGTGCGAGACTTGCCTGGAGTGGGAGAGGGCCAGAACGAGACTGAGAGAGAACGAGAGCGTTGTCTGTCGACGACCCCAGCAGCAAGCAAGCAGTTACACCTCTCGCTCGCTCTTGCGCTCCCCGCCGCCGAAGCCGTATGCGTAAAAATACAAAAAAAAAAAGAATCATATTATTCCGTATGTGTCAGAAAGAGATAAATTAAGCTGAAGTGTTGTACAATTGTGATTAGACCAAAACAGCTGATTTTTGCCACCCCTTGCCACAACTTTAGATTAATAATTTCTGCAAAACTAGCTTGAATTTCGGAAGGGGGTGTGCATGAGCGAGAGAGGAAGTTTGTGCGCGTGTGTGTGTGTGTGCGTAAGTGCTGCAAATACTTTGCACTTGTCCTAGTCCTGCTACAAAACATATGCTCTCTTTCTCTCGCTTATAGCTATCTCGCTTCGAACCATGTAACCCAAGAACGGATGGCGTTGCCAGATGCAAGCAAAAAGCAGAATCCACAAAAAACAGCTGATAATTTGCCGAATGGTGAATTTCGACTAATTGATTGTTCTTTTTTTTTTTTAAGGTTTTGTTTACAATTAAGGATTTTATTTATTATTTATTTATTAAAAAAAAACTTGTATTAATTCCTTTTTGAATTATACCTTGCAGACTGTCCTGCAGAATGGTCGTCGGCTCGAATCACACGCGTCGCGGTGAAACTGGCAGCAGATTTACAAGCAACAACAACAACAGCAGCGGCAGCAGCAGCTCCAGCGGCTCCACTGCAGCCTCCTCGGGCAGCAGCAGCAGCAGCAGCAGTATCACCACCAGCGCAACGTCTTCACTAGCCAACAATCCCAGCCCCAGTCCGAGTCCCAATACCAATCCCACGGCGACGGCGGCTTCAGCGGCAGCGGCAGCTCTGTTGTCGTCAATGTCCCACAAAGGCCATGCTCCGCCACCACCACCACCAGCAGCACCACCATCCGCGCAGCAGCATCATCAGCATCATCATCAACAGCAGCCATCATCGCATTCGAATCCCCACCAGCAGCAGCAGCAGCAGCAGGCTCAGAGCCATCATCCCCATGCCCACTATCAACAGTCGCAGCACACGGCGACGCACCACCATCATCACTCCACATCGAATGGAGGAACCGCTGGATCGGCTACAGGTTCGGGAGGATCATCATCATCATCATCATCATCAGCAGCAGCAGCTGGTGGCCTCAATGGCTGCCACAGCAACGGCAGCGCCGTCAGCCGTCTGTCCCAATCCACCGGAATGTCGCCGCGCGAACTCTCCGAAAACGATGATCTGGCCACATCGCTGATTCTTGATCCGCATCTCGGTTTCCAAACCCATAAGATGAACATACGCTTCCGGCCGCTGAAAGTGGATACGCAGCAGCTGAAGGCCATTGTCGATGATTTCATACACACGCAGAACTACGATGTGGCCATACAGCGCATCTACGATGGCCCCTGGATACCGCGTCACCTCAAGAATAAGAACAAGATTGCCACGAAGCGGTTGCACGATCATGTGAGTATCAAAAATGAAGATGAACCCCATCGAAAGTCGCTTAATTACTTCATTGAATTAAGGAGACATTCGGATAGACTTTACTCACCAACTCCCTTCAATTCCCTTTCAGATCGTTCGCTATCTGCGCGTCTTTGACAAGGACAGCGGCTTTGCAATCGAGGCCTGTTATCGTTACTCGCTGGAGGAGCAGCGCGGCGCCAAAATAAGTTCTACGAAGCGTTGGTCCAAGAACGACAAAATCGAATGTTTGGTGGGCTGCATCGCTGAGCTGACCGAGTCCGAGGAAGCGGCCCTGCTGCACTCGGGCAAGAATGACTTCTCCGTGATGTACAGCTGCCGAAAGAACTGCGCCCAGCTGTGGCTAGGACCGGCTGCGTACATCAATCACGATTGCCGGGCGAACTGCAAGTTCTTGGCCACCGGACGCGACACTGCCTGCGTGAAAGTGCTGCGCGACATTGAGGTGGGCGAGGAGATAACCTGCTTCTACGGCGAGGACTTCTTTGGCGACTCGAATCGCTACTGCGAGTGCGAGACGTGCGAGCGACGCCATATGGGCGCCTTTGCCGGCAAGGAGGATGGCCTAATGCTCGGTCTTAGCTCGGGCCTAGGCCTGGGTCTCGGCTTGGGCACCGGTGGTGCCGGCAATGGCGGTGGCTATCGGCTGCGCGAGACGGATAATCGCATTAATCGTATCAAGAGCCGTGCCAACTCTACGAACAGCACGTCGAACAGTAATAGCAACACGAATGATTCCACTGGCACCAGCGAGAGCGGCAGCAGCAGCACGAATGGTGGTGGAGGAGCGGCCGCAGGAGCAGCAGCAGCAGCAGGAGCAGGAGCTGGAGCTGCGGCGGCACCTGCAGGAACTGCAGCACCTGCAGCTCTACCGATAACATCTCATCATCAGCCAACGGGCAAGGAGGCCACTGCCGCCGTCTCGCTGCTCGAAAAGAAGCTGCCAACGAATGTGGTCGTGTCGCCGCTGACAATGAAGGAGCTGCGCCAGAAGGGCATGACCAAGTACGATGCCGAGATGATAATGGCCAATGCGGCGTACCAGCAGCAGCACCATCACCAGCACCACTTCCACCACCACCACCATCATCATCATCACCACCATCAGCAGCACAATCATGGCCAGCATGCTAGCACCGGGGCCGAGGCCACGGCAGCCGTGCAACAGATGGCCATGCAGAAGCCAGGAGGAGGCACAGGCACTGGCACCGGCACCAGCACTGGCACAGCAACAGCAACAGCAGGCGTGGCCAGCGGAGCGGGCTCCGATGTGGTGAATGGCAGCGGTCGGTCCAGCAGCCTGCGCAAATCGATGCGAGTGAATAGCACCAGCAGCAGCATTTCTACAGCCTCCACCGACGATGTGGTGGTGGCGCCCGTTACGAGCACTTCGCTGGTGGTTCTGGTGCCGCGCTGCAAGCCGGCGGAAATTGCGGCGCTTCTCGAGATGCGACAGCAACGCCAGCTGAGACGCAGCGAGCGGCAGAAGGAGAAGCAAACGGATAGCGAGAGCAGCGATGCCAGCGAGCAGCAGCACCAAAAAAAGAAGAGGGAGAAGGAGCGGGAAGATCAGCAGCAGCCGCGTAAAATGTTTATTATCTCGGAGGAGCAGCCGCCGCCGCCGCAGCAGCAGCAGCAGCAGCAGGAGAAGCGTGTGACGCGTAACAGTGCGGGAAGAGCGAGTGCTGCTGCCAGTGGAGGAGGAGGAGTAGGAGGAGGAGGAGGATTGGGAGCCAGATTAGCCACTGCCCAAAACAATAACATGGCAACCAACAGCAGCAGCAGCAGCAGCAGCAACAAAGCAACGATTACAAATTGTAATAATCATAATAGTACTAATAGCAGTAGAATTAACCATAATTCTAATCTTAGCGGTAGACTTAGTGTTAAATCAAAGAAGCCAGCACCAAGTGAGGCCTCGTCCACATCCTCAAACACATCCACAACCACAACCACATCCACATCCTCAGAGCAGCAGCAGCAACAGCAGCAGCAGGCAACGCGTCGCAGTCGCAGCCACAGTCCCGCCTACAAGAAGAACCTATTGGCCAGCTTTGATTCTCCCAAGGAGCAGCAGCAGCAGGAGCAGGGAGCCACGCCCCCCGTCAAGCAGAAGCGCAGTCGCAGGGCGGCCGCTTTGGCAGCAGCCCAAAGTATACACTGTGATGCCCTGGGCACGTCGGCGTCTGATCGTGGTGGAGCCTCAAATAGCCAGCGAAAGAGATCCAACCCGACAAGTTCCAACGCCGGAGAAGCTGTCTCTGCCGCCGCCACTGCCACCGCCGTCACCTCCGTCTCCTCCGTCGCCACGAACAGCAACGTGGAACCTCTGCTAAAGACGCCAGAGCGCAGGCTGAAGCTCACGCTGCGCATGAAGCGTTCGCCCATTCTGGACGAAGTCATCGAGTTGGGAACGAGCCTGAGCAACGATCATCGTCACTCGATGCGGCACAATGGCGGCCTGGGACGCACCGGGGCAACATCATCGAGTGGCGGGGCAGGAGGAGCTGCTGGCAGAGGACTGACGGATGGCGGGGCGTTGAATCTAACCAGCGGCAGCAGTTCCAATGGCATTGAGTATGAGATATTGCGCATGGAGGGCATCTCGGAGCATGGCAACGATGATGACGAGGACGAGGACGACGATGATGATGACGCGGAGGAGGAGGAAGATGAAGGAGAGGAGGAGGAGGAGGAGCACGAAGAGGATGGACAAAATCACGTAGAGGAGGTGCCGCAGGAAGCGCAGGAGAAAGCGAAGGAGGTACCGGAGCCGCCGCACTACGAGCCAACGCTGGCCAAAAAGCAAAGAAAAAAGCAACGCAGCAGGAGCAGGAGCAGCCAGCGCAGGTCGCCCGCTCCGAGCAGCAGCAGCAACAGTGTGTACGGCACACCGCAAAAGAAGCGACTTCGCCTGATCTTTGGCAACGAGTCCCACACCATAGACATTCCACCAGCAGTAGTAACAACACCTTCGCCAGCTGCAGCAGCAGCTGGATCAGAAAGCACCGCCTCCGGTGCCGCTGGAAGCAGCGGCGTTGATGAGCTCAATAGCAGTGGCGGCGACGAGTCCTTCAATGCCTCGTATGCCAGCAGCACGAGCCTGACGGTCAACACCTCATCGCAGACGACCAGCAGCGCCGCCAGCACTAGCACCAGCTCATCCTCTGTCGAGGCCGTGGACTCGTCCACTGTTGTCCTTGCCAATAATGCCGGAAATACCGCCGCCCAATCGCCATCCTCCACCACCAGCAGCTCCTTCCAATCGGCCTGCACGTCAACCACGAACAGCAATAGCTACTTCCCCAACGGCAGCAAGCAGCAGCAACAGCAGCAGCAGCGCGAGGAGTCCTATGCGATGCACTACTACCAGCTGGGCAAGTTTGCCAGCACCTCGAGTCCCGGCCAGGGACAGGCCATTGTGAGCAGTAGCAGCGGCTCGGGAGCGAGCGCAGGAGCAGGAACAGGAGGATTCCTGAGCATGCCCAAGCATACATTCGGCACCTGTGCTCTCTTGGCGCCCACCAGCTTTGCCAGTCTCCAGCAGCAGCAGCAGCAGCAGCCGGCGGCAGGCTCTCAGCCACAGATAAAGTCCAGCGGAGTAGGAGGAGGAGGTGTAGGAGTGGTGGCCACATCCACATCCACAACTCATCATAATAACAATCATCATCATGGCCAGAAATAACCAACGACTGATCTCCAAGCAAATTGACTAAGCTCAGCTGCCATTGCCAAGGGACGAGGAGGAGGAATCAAAGGAAGAGTGGAAAAGGAGCAGCAGCAGGAGCAGGAGCAGGAAGTGAAGATGAAGCAGGTGAAGAGCAAGACAACAAGGGAGATGAGGAGGAAGGATAAGAAGGCGGAGACTTGTTGCACTGCTGGCGTGGCGTCGCGTTGCCTCTGCTGCTGACCTGTGCGACCCTTAATAGCAACCCGTAGACTAAGCCCTTAGACCTTAGCCCTTAGCCTTAGCATACACACAGAAACAGACACACAAGTAGATCGTTGAGGAAGGCAAGCAGAAGAGCAGGAAAGCTGGATTTAAGCCACATTTTTGGATATATTTTAATATATATCTGATGATAACCTTTCTTTCTTTCTTTTGCTTTCTTCTATTTTCTCTCTTTTTTCTCTTGTGACGACGCCCCCCTCATTGTGTGTTGTGTGTGCGTTGCGTGTGTGCTTGTGCGGTGTGTGTGTGTGTGTGCTTCTCTTTTTGCAGATGAAGTTGGAGGAGAAGGTTTAATGTGTAAAAGTAGGCCAAGGCCAGAGCAGAGTGGCAGAAACAGCAACGGCAACAACAGCAGAAGCAGCAACAGCAGCAGCAGCAGCAGCAGCCGGAGGATAAGGAGAAGGAGCAGCCACACCAGCAGCAGCAGCGGCAACTTGATAGTTAAAAAGCTAAGAATAGAATTAAATCGCATACAAATCATGTACAGTTGAGACAGAGACACCGGTGGACACCCGTAGCGAGCAGAAGGAGCCATTCATCCAAAATAAAAGTGAAAAAAGAAATAAATCATAAATGCAACGCAAACAAAACGCAATTAGCAGCGGTTTTAGACGCCTTACCAACCTTAACGTTAACTTAATAAACCTTATATATATATATATATATATATATGTATATATATATTTACAGAGACAACAATACAGATCGATATAGAATATATATACGAAGGATATACTTTAGAGAGGAGTCAGTCCCGCAAGAGCCAACCATAGCAAAGCAGCTAAAAACCAGAACAGCAATACATACAACAAACAACTCAATTTTAAGTAATTATATAAACAAACAAACAACAAATATATATTTAAATTATAACAGACAGGAGGGAACCTTAGCAAAGCAGAGAACACAATAAAATGGAAAATAATTGTATATAAACAAAAGGCGGAGAATTGCAAACAACTTGAGAAAAATAATAATAATAAAAAGCAAAGCAACTGCAATTAATGATGGGGATTATATGGCTGAAAAGGAGAGAAAGGAAGAAAAGGATTCATGCCTCTAACAATGGTTTCCCCGGGTTATCATTCATCATTCACCACTCATTCATCAGCTATAATCCTGCTCCTCAGTTTTTACACACCACAAACACACACACACACACAGCACACACGCATCCCGACATCATGAATACGATTTTGTTTTTATTACGCTATAAATACATAATGTGTAACTATAATTTCTTAACTATTATGATTATATATACATATTTTTTTTTTGTGTTTACCATCTAAGTTTAGTTGTAAAATTAGTTTAGTTGTATAATTAAACATTAATCATATTCGGATATGCATATATATTATATATACTTTATACTGTGTAACTACTGTGTATTATTTCCTAAGAGAGACACCAGCAGCAGCAGCCGAGGCCCATGTCGCCAACAACAACAACAACAGCAAACAACAACAACATTCATAAATAAACTAAACAAGAAAATTAGTTTTTTTTGCAAAATGCATGCATCGTTTTCTTTCTTAATCTTGCACTGGACACCCCGCACTCCGCACTCCATGCCTCACGTTGCCATTTAGGGTTTTCAGCAGATCATCATTAAGCCTTTAGACTTTCCTTTTGTTTATTTTTTATATTAATGTGATATTTTTCATATTGTTCAATGTTTTGCTTTTAAGCAGGAGCTTTAAATATTATAATTTTGCAGGGTATTCCAATTTTAGTTAGAAGCTTGAAACGCAGTAAAGGAATTACTTCCGACCCTTTAAATCATATATATTTTTGATCAGCATCAACAGACTTTCCTTTTTTTTTAAATAACTGTTGTTCTTATCGAAAGGATCTTACAGCGGACTTCGAGAAGTCGAAGTTTGTAAACTTTTTAAAATTTTCAATTGGTTCAAGGCACTGAATATGAAATCGATTATAACTAGGCAAAAAATTAGTTAATTTAAATTCAGGAAGGTTTTTTCCTTTTTTTTCTTTGTTTTATTAACTCAACAAACCAGCGCCTGGGGTTTAAAATTTAAAAAAAACTTGTTTTATTAATTCTTGACAAGTTTAATAATGTTGCCAATATAAAAAACAAATTTGTTTTGATTTGTTCTTAATATTTAATGGGAAACGAAATATATATAATAATTATTTGCTTTTTAACAAAATATTTATTAATTTCTTTAAAATAAAAAAAAGGTTGTTTAATAAACTTTTTTACAATTTGAATAAATAAACTTTTTTTTACAATTTTAAATATGTTAATAATTATGTATATATTTTTTTTTTCAATTTTTCAACTGTATATTGTTTATTAATACAGATTTTAAGGGCAAATCAAAATATATAAATAAATTATTCGCTTTTTGGCTTTGATATACCAAAAAAAAGGATCTATTATTATATTGGCATTAAAAAGACTCTAAATCTATCATTTTAAATAATAATTGTTTGGGCAAATTAAATTATTTTAAGCATTATAACTAAACCAAAAGAGCATTCATTTTAATTCGGAAAACTTAGCTGAGTCATTTTTATAAGGTAAACACATTGGTTTATTTCATTAAGAATTCTTTTAATTTGAATTTTAACTTGAATTATAATTGTTTTTCCAGATCCACATCCTAGTGCGAGGACAAAGCTAAAAATAATAGAATAATTCAGCGTATTTTCTTAATATTACGTTTGCAAGAATGATTTTGCAGGTTTTTACCATAGACTTTTAAGTTAAGTTTAAGTAAACTTTTAAATTTCACCATTACTTTGTTGTTGAATTGTTGAAAGATCTTTTTTAGCTTGGTATTACTTCTGCTTTAAAGACTGCAGACATAATCTTGACAATAGCAACTTTTGATTATATATTTCCCTGATTTTTAGTCAACATAATGACTAACCTTGAATGCATTTAATTAAGAAAACAATCCAGTTTCTCCCTTCCAAGTTTAAAAAACAATCACCAATTTTACGCTCCACTTCTGAATCTTCATTTTTTTTATTTCGTTAGCGTTACAAAAAGGTTTCCTGTTGCTCTTATTTTTTTTTTGTCGTGTGGTTTTCCCGGGAAAACAACTTCAATTGGAGGCTCTCACACTTGGGCAATGTCCTCGCAAGTTATGTTGCCTCCCCGCGCCCGCTTAAGATCTAAGAAGGTATATTATATAGGGTTGTGGCATGCATGCATGTTCGCATGGTGCATCATCATCGTTCCCTCCGCCGCCACCGCCGTTCCTAGTGGCCGTACTTCTGGAAGTCCCACTCGCGGTTGTCCAGAGGACAGACCTGGCGCGTCTTCAGCCAGCGGGAGATGCAGTGAAAGTGGAAAGCATGGTTGCATACGCCCCAGGCCACGGTGCACTCCTCGCTGGTGGCCGAGGCCTGGTTCGCTTGGCACTCGATGCACAGGTCCATGATGTGATTCCTGCAAATGGCGCAATTGTCCACCACGATGTCTGTGCAAAAGGGGAAGGAGACACAATGCAGCGTTAGAGGAGTTGCTACCGAGAAGTGGCTGTTGATGGCTACTTACCCCAGGCCCAGAGAGCCACGGCGTTCCACTGAACGGAATGGAAGGATGCAAAAGGCGGAAGAGACACAAAGAGATTCGGATCAATGAAATTTCGCTCAAGGCAATGACCGCCGGAACAGAAAAAAAAAAAACGCTGACTGTGTGCGCGCGGCCACACTCAACCAAACTTACCTTCTTCACCTCGAAGCGCTTCTTCTCGCCCTTGTTGCTGCTGGAGGGCACCTCGTACTCTTCATCGTCGACCTCCATCTTGTTCCTTTGCTAATGCGTTTGTCTGTGAAGCTCGATAAATGGCAATGCAAAATGAATTTGCAAAAGTTTAGCGAAATTTGTCCAATTTCTTGAGATGGTGGATAGAGATGACCTAACCGCGATAAGAGACAGCAAGAGCAATCGATGTTTTCTATCGATACAGATATATCGAACGAAATTTTAGCCCAAATTGGAACAAATTGTGGAAAAAGCAAAGCAAATTGTGGCAAGAAAGTAATGAAACATTTAAATGCGCAAACTTTTGATGCAAAGAAACCGTTTTTTGATTGCAATAACTACTATCGTTTAGTTACTTATAAAGTTTGGCTCACGTACAAAGGTTTCGATATATCTAACTGCAAGTCTTTGGTGTCTTTAAAGTGACTGCCGCCTGGTCACACTGCCGCGACAGCCAAACAACGGCGAACAAAAACAAAAACACCGCTCTAATGCCTTAGCGCTTGCGTTTTTTTTTTGTTGTTGTTGTTATTTGCCAGCCACGCGAGACGAGAAGAGAAGCGAGGAGAAGCCCCGATGCTGCGCCTACTGGTGTCCAACTGCGGTCGCAGCAGCGACCTGTTCAGGTGAGGAAGCTGAAACTGGCGCCAAACCCACGCACCTGACCCTGGCCTGCGCCTCGCCTTCGCCTCTCTCGCCCGGTTATGTCATCATTCCAACGGTTTAACGCTGCTCTCTCTCTCTCTCTGTCGCAGTCGCCACCTGCAGCAGCCACTGCCACGCCTCCAGAATGCCGCCCGCCTGATGCGCCAGCACCTGCGAGGTACGAACGCCAAGGGAGGAGCACCCACAACGCCCGTCGCTGCCATTCCCATCACGGCCACGAAGGCCACCCGCCTGCTGCACACCACACGCCTGCTTTTGTGGGGCGGCGGTAGCCTGACCCTTGGCCTGGGCGCCCGCTCCTGGTGGGCGGGACGGGGCGCTGTCGTGCACTGCGAGGGCAGCCGGCTGGCGGTGAGGAAGGAACCGCTGGAGGACGAGCAGGACAAGGAGAAGTTCGACTGGCTGCGTTTGTGGTCGTACCTGGAGCCGCATCTCTGGGAGCTGATCGGTGCCGTGTGCGTGAGTATTGTTACCCAAAAATAGAGGCAATCGGAGTCTCCGAATCTCATATTCTCCCCTTCCCTCAGGCCGCCCTGATTGTGGCCTACATCAATATCCGCATACCGAACCTGCTCGGCGATCTGGTCAACACTTTGGCGCGTTACGCCAACACCTATGTCACGGATCCGATCAACAACTCGTTCGTGAAGGACGTTAGCAAGCCGGCGAGCAACCTGTTGAGCCTGTACATGCTCCAGTCGGGCTTCACCTTCATGTACATCTACCTGTTGAGCCGTGTCGGCGAGCAGATGGCGGCCAAGATGCGTCAGGATCTGTTCAAGCAGATCGTTGTCCAGGACATTGCCTTCTTCGATGACAATCGGACGGGTGAGCTGGTCAATCGCCTCACCGCCGACGTGCAGGACTTCAAGACCTCCTTCAAGCAGTTTGTGGCCCAGGGATTGCGGAGTGCCGCCCAGCTTATCGGCGGCAGCATATCCCTCTTCATGATATCGCCGCATATGGCGGCCATAGCCCTGGCCAGTGTCCCCTGCGTGGTGATGTTCATGTCGTACCTCGGTCGAAAGCTGCGATCGCTGAGTAAGAGCTCACAGGCGCAGGCGGAACGGGCGACGGGTGTGTGCGAGGAGGCGTTGTCCAACATACGAACGGTGCGATCGAGTGCCTGCGAATACCGCGAGATGCAGCTGTTCGAGACGGAGACGAACGAGGCGGCTCGGCTGGCGCAGGAGCTGGGCTACGGGATTGCCGTCTTCCAGGGACTGACCAACTTCTTCCTCAACACCTTGGTGCTGTCCACTTTGTTCATGGGCGGCCATCTAATGTCCACGGAGAGTTTGTCGCCGGGCGCCTTGATGGCCTTCCTGGTTGCCTCGCAGGGCGTGCAACGATCCCTCGCCCAGGGTTCCATTCTGCTGGGCACCATGATCAGGGGCATGACCGCCGGCAGTCGGGTCTTTGAGTTCCTTTCGCTGCAGCCAAAGGTGGAGCTGCTGCGCGGCTATGTCATACCGCAGGAGCGGCTGCATGGCGAGATTCGCTTCGAGAACGTCTCCTTTGCCTATCCCATGCGACCGGATCATGTGAGTTATTTTGATAAAGCCACTGAAGCATCAATTTCTAATCTGTTTACTTGCAGGTGGTCCTCAAGGACTTCAGCCTGACGCTCCGCCCCGGCCAGACGGTGGCCCTGGTGGGAGCCAGCGGCTCCGGGAAATCCACAATAGCCTCGCTGGTTGAACGCTTCTACGAACCGACAGCGGGCAACATCAAGCTCGATGGCTACAAGCTCTCGGACATTTCGCCTTATTGGCTGCGGGCCAATGTCCTGGGCTTCATCGAACAGCAACCGGTGCTCTTTGGCACTTCCATTCTGGAGAATATCCGATATGGCAAGCCGGATGCCGGCGAGGACGATGTCTTTGCCGCCTCGCGCCTCTCGCAGTCCCATGACTTCGTCACCGCCCTGCCCGATGGCTATGCGACGCATGTGGGCGAGCGTGGCACTCAGTTGAGTGGCGGACAGCGGCAACGCATTGCCATTGCCCGGGCACTGTTGAAGAATCCGCGGATCCTCATACTGGACGAGGCGACGAGCGCCTTGGACGCCACCAGCGAGGCGGAGGTGCAGCGGGCCTTGGATACGGCGGTCCAGAATCGAACGACGCTGGTGATTGCCCACCGGCTGTCGACGATACGAAATGCGGACCTGATTGTTGTCCTGGACCAGGGACGTGTTGTGGAGGTAAGTGTGCAAATATCGAGCGGAAAACTTTGATATTTTAATATTTAAACATTGAAAAATATCTCAGTTAAAATTTAGATTGAAAAATATCCCAAAAAATGCTTTTAAATTAATTCAATTTTATTTATTACTTTTCAGACCGGCAAACATGACGAGCTGATGGTCAAGCGCGGCCTGTACTTTGAGCTGGTGCGCCAGCAGGAAAGGCGCGAGATCCTTGACCAGGTGGAGGCCGTGGAGGAGGCGGTGGCCGCCAAGGATCAGCAGCAGCAGCAATCAGTCCCAGTTGAGGCGCCGGCGACAGTGGGCAGCAGCAGCAGCAGCAGCGGCAGGACGAACGCCGCCCAAGGCTAAGCGATTTTAGGCAAATTAATGATGATGATAAAGATGATAATTCCCTCTAAATTTAGTTGAGATTGTTTTTGTTTTCACCTCTTTTTTTAATTTTTTTCAACTGACCAAAAAAAAAAAACTGGTACGAGAAGCTAATGATAAGTTTACAATAAAATAAACGCTGAAGACAGTATTGTTTTTGTTATAAAACGAAAGTATTTCATTCTCATTATCGAAACAGTTATCATTTGGTAATTATTAAGACACTAAAAGTTATAAAAGAAACTTTAAATTTTTAAAAAAGAAAATCTTTTAAATTTTAAAATTATTTTCTCACACAAGCCCGTATTTTTTGATGTTTTTTCAAAGTTTCTATCTCCGCTCGACTAAAAGACAGAAATTAGATTTTTATGTTCATTTACAAAATTAATTTTAGTCGAAAAATAAACTCAATAAAAAGTGGTAAATAAATTGAAAATAAACAAAAAATACATTTTATACACAACTTTTTATAAAAGTGATAAAAAAAACCCACGTTTTCTCTTTAATTTAAAGTGAATAAACAAACTTATTGACCTTTCAAAATATTTTAAAGCTTTATTTTCATTTTAACTTAACCGCTTAACACGGCGATATTAATTATTAAATTTTAAAATCCACTAAATAAATGTATTACAAATTTCAGAATTTTTTCAACAGCAAAAAAATAAGCGTTTGAAAAAGCCGTTATAAAAATATATTCAAATATCAGTGCTGCCCATTTAACAGCGATCAGCAAACAGTGCTGCCCATTCAACAGCAATCAGCAAACAGTGCTGCCCATTCAACAGCGTCCAGCAAACAGTGCTGCCCATTCAACGGCGATCAGCAAACAGTGCTGCCCATTTAACAGCAACCAGCGTACAGTGCTGCCCATTTAACAGCGATCAGCATCCAGTGCTGCCCATTTAACAGCAATCAGCAAACAGTGCTGCCCATTTAACAGCGATCAGCAAACAGTGCTGCCCATTCAACAGCGTCCAGCGACCAATGCTGCCCATTCTTCCAAAGTTTGAGCATTCACTGCGGCCAGCTGCCATGTGACCGCTTCGCAGTGAATGATAGCTAAATTGGCAACGCTAGTTTCATTTTTTGTTTTTTTAAACAAATGAATTTTTTGTTTATTGTTTGAGTTCGGTTTCGGCCCTTGCCCGGTTGCTGTGCTGTGTGGTTAATTATTTTCGGCGAATCGCATGGCGAGTATCGTGTGGCGGGAATCGTTCTTATTTTCCTGGAAAATTCAACAAATGTGCAATGTGCGTTAAGTCAACAGCAAATACAAACGAACAATTATGTAAGTGTGTGTGTGTGTGCGCGCTGTATTTGCTTTATTTTTTTTATTGTACAACAGACCAGTTGTTGTTATTGTTGTTGGTGGAGCTGCTTTGGGGCCATTGCTAATGTCGTTGTTGTTCCCGTTCCCCCACTCACATTTTCGGGCAGTGTGTTTGTTGTCCTTGTGTGTGTGAGCGTGCGACGGTGTGCAGCACCTGTGCGCGTGTTCGTGTGTGTAAGTGCTGTGCCTCCGCACAGTGGGCCAACTTGTTGCTCTTTCCTCTCACAAATTAACAAATTAAATGTTTGAATTAGGCTTCTTTTAAGCATTAATTGCCTTAATTGACAGCAATTGTTGGACAGCAGGCATAGTTACAGTTGTTTAATTACAATAACTATCAAAATGATTAGTTAATTACCATAAAGTAGACTTGTTAAAGCCATAAAACTATTACTGTAAAGAAACCATGTTTGATAAACAAAAAAATTATATTAGAAATAATAGTTGTAATAATTAAGTGTTACATTTTATGCCCACTGTTCTGGGGCCGGCAGTGTGTGTGTGTGTGTGTGTGTGTTTTGTTGGCGCATTCGTCATTGCCCTGGCTTTTACGGGGGCAGGAGCGGTATGGCAAGCACAACAACTACAGTTAGTGCAGTGATTGCAGTCCGAAATGTTGATATATTGATATATTGATATGCATATTCCAATGTTGTTGCTGCATCCACCACACTCAACTCCGTATTCACGGTCAATGTTGCCGCAATAGCAATGAATGATCGCAGCCAGATTAGCAGCGAAATTCGCTCAGTGCATTCATTCGTTTTAATATTTAACTAAATAAATTACTAATATATTGTATATATTTTTTTTTATATTTAGAAAATGCTTTCATTAGTTTATATTTTATTATTCCAATGAGAGAGTCATCGACTGGCGAGCTTGGACGCATTCTACGGCGGTAGAGCTGACTCAGGATCGTAATCTTTATCGCGATACGCTGTGTCCACTCAACTTCCGACTTCTGTTGTTTATATTGATTCTATATACTTAAATTTAATTGTTTTGGCTTTGAAAGAGTTTTTTTTTAAATGTAGAAAACGGTAAAGTAAAAAAAAAAAAAACAAGTTTAAAAACAAAAATTCTGTTTAATCTATCGAAATAATCGAAATCAAAATAATAATAATAACGAATAATATCGGAAAATATTCAATTTAATTATATAAAATTATTTAAATACTTTTGGATGATATATTAAAGTTAAATGATATATTTTTTGTATATTTAACAATTTGACACCTTTAAACCTTTCATATTTTCGATAAATTATTAAACGTGATACTTTTTGATGATATATCATATCGGACTTTACCTCTCTGACTGAATGAAACTATTCAAATGACTCGAATCGAATGACTTAATTATTTGTTTAACTGTCATTATGCAAATTCCAACAAGTAAAGCAATTTATAAAACTATAAAAATCGGTTTGCTGACACTTTATTATTATTTTTGTAAGCGACAATATTGATTTATGATACGAGATAAGACTCAGTTTTTCCATATATATTTATCAAGAACCCTTGCTTAGTTCCCCCTTCCAAGTCAATGATATATTTTCTATATTTAATTTCTACTCCGTCATTCGCTAATAACAATTCCCTGCTCCATTTTCCGCAGTTCTAACGTAATCTCGGGGTCGATTCCACCACAAAAAAAACAAAGATGGAAACAAAACATTCCATGTATCATCAGCAGCGCCTACGGCCGAATGGCGGAGGAGGAGGACGCACAGGAGGAGGAGGAAGAGCAGGACCAGGAGCTGGAACATCACCGCTATGCGCCCACTGCCGCGGCCAGTTGCTGCCGCATCCCGAGGAGCCCATCGTAATGGCTCTGGGGCAGCAGTGGCACTGCGACTGCTTCCGCTGCTCCGTCTGCGAGGGACACCTGCACAACTGGTACTTTGAGCGCGAGGGACTCCTCTACTGTCGCGAGGATTACTATGCCCGCTTCGGCGATGCCTGCCAGCAGTGCACGGCCGTCATCACCGGACCCGTCATGGTCGCCGGCGAGCACAAGTTTCATCCGGAGTGCTTCTGCTGTGCCGCCTGCGGCTCCTTCATCGGTGAGGGCGAATCGTATGCTCTGGTTGAGCGCTCCAAGCTCTACTGTGGCCAGTGCTATGGGAAGCGTTCGTGCCAGCCGGCGGATGCCAAGGCAAGGATAACGACGGCCGGCAAGCCGATGCATTCCATTCGTTTGGTGGAGATACCCAAGGATGCGACACCCGGCCTTCGCGTGGATGGTGTAGCACTGGACGATGGTTGTCCCACTGTTCGGATTACGGAGTAAGTATTGGGACAGTTTTACTAACTCACCTCATCGTTCCTCAAACTCTGAGGTTCTGCTTTATTTACTAATCCCTTTGGTGGTTCCACTGGCGCCTCCTCTTTCTGCATTCCTCCTTCTAAAAAAAAAAACATGCTTACTAAAAACAAATATAAAATTGGGAAGCAGCTTGTTCTGCAAGTTCTTCTTCTGGCTGACCTCGGTGGCGGAGCAGTGCTGCGGCGCCTCCTATAGGTAACCCATCCAATGAGACGGAAGGATAAATACCAGCTGCAAACTCCTTAAGACTCAATTAATCCCCTGACTCGAACTCTCATCCTTATTCCCACAGAATCGATGTGAATCTGACGAACCTGCATATTGGTGACCGCATCCTCGAGGTGAATGGAACGCCCGTGAGCGACTCTTCGGTGGAGCAGATCGACAAGCTGATACGCAGCAACGAGAAGATGCTCCAGCTGACCGTGGAGCACGATCCGGTGCAGGTGTGCCGCTCCTGCAGTCAGGCGGACATCCAGCGTGCCTGTTCCGCCTCCACGCTGATCCTGCCACTGAGCACATCGGCCTCCAGTGTCGAAGTTGGTGGCCGAGAGCGTCTGTACAAGACACCGAACGGTGAACCCCAACAGGGCACCAAGGCGCGAAAGCTGCGGCAGGCTAGCAATGCCTCCGCCAGCACCATACCCGTGGCAGCCGCCGCCATGTCGCAGCTGAAGGAGAAGGAGCGCTGCTCCAGTCTGTCCAAGCTGCTCGACGAACAGCATCAGGCGCAACAGCAATCGGCGCATCCGCAGCTCTACGATCTGTCGCGGACGCAATCCTGCCGCGTCGTCCAGAAGCCTCAGCGGATCTTTCGTGCCTCCGACTTGGTTATTGGCGAGAAGCTCGGCGAGGGCTTCTTTGGCAAGGTGTTCAAGGTCACCCATAGGCAGAGTGGCGAGGTGATGGTCCTCAAGGAACTCCATCGTGCCGACGAGGAAGCGCAGAAGAATTTCATCAAGGAAGTGGCCGTCCTTCGGCTGCTCGACCATCGGCATGTCCTCAAGTTTATCGGTGTGCTCTACAAGGAGAAGAAACTGCACATGGTCACCGAATATGTGGCCGGCGGCTGTCTCAAGGAGCTCATTCACGATTCCGCCCAGATCCTCTCCTGGCCGCAACGCGTCTGTTTGGCCCGAGACATTGCCTGTGGAATGAGTTACCTTCACTCGATGAACATCATCCATCGTGACCTCAACTCGATGAACTGTCTGGTGCGCGAGGACCGTTCGGTCATTGTGGCTGACTTTGGCCTGGCACGCAGTGTGGATGCACCGCGACTCCCTGGCGGAGTGCCTGCTTCATCCAGTGGTAACGGTACGCCCGGCGGTGGTTATGGTTCTGGCGCTGGCAGCGATGCGGCCATGTCGCCGGGCGGCACACTAAGGCGCAGCAAGAGCCGGCAGCGAAGGCAGCGATACACCGTTGTGGGCAATCCCTACTGGATGGCACCCGAGATGATGAAGGGCCTCAAGTACGACGAGAAGGTGGACGTCTTTTCCTTCGGCATTATGTTGTGTGAGGTGAGAGAGATGTGACTTTCAAACTCTCTTCTGGCAGTTTTATAACTCTTTCCCTCTTGCAGATCATTGGACGCGTGGAAGCCGACCCGGACTACATGCCCCGCAACTCGGACTTTAGCCTGAATCAGCAGGAGTTCCGCGAGAAGTTCTGCCATTCGTGTCCGGAGGCGTTCGTCAAGGTGGCCTTTGTCTGCTGCGACCTCAATCCGGATCTAAGGCCCTCCTTCGAGACGCTGCACATGTGGCTGCAGCGGCTGGGCGAGCATTTGGCTGTGGATCGGGTGCCGCCGGAGCGGCTGCTGCACGAGATCGAGAACTTTCAGGAGTGCTATGCCAGTTCCGAGGACGCCTTGTCCCCCACCTCGCAGCGCAGCCTGGACAACCTTGATCAGTTGGTTAGCGTTGTGACAGAATCGCCGGATTCGGTCTGCCAGCCCGTGGACAAGGAAGAGGAAAAGGCAACGGAAACAGAGACGGAAAAGGAGAATCTGGTGATACGGCCGCAGGATATACCAAAGTCACCGCATCTCGGCAAGGATTTCTCGCCGAGCGGCGAACGACTGAGGGATAGCATGCGGGCGCGTCGTCGTCAGCGCTTCCTGGGTGCCCAGGAACAGCGTCGCACCCTCACCCCCGAAACAGAGTCCAAGGAGCGGGCCCTGAAGCAGGCTCTGCGCAAATGCCGGCCCTTTGGCGAACAACGGGGCTACCTGGTGGACCTGCGGCCGGGCGGAGAGCTGCAGCTGCAAGATGTGCGCGACCTGAACACCTATTCCGATGTGGATTCTAGCTGCGACACCAGTCTCAATTACCTGGAGGTCAACAGTGTGCCCTCGGCGGCAGCGGCAGCAACCCCTCAGCCGGAGGAGGAGGAGCAGGTGCAGGAGCAGGTGGAGCAGAAGCCTGTACACAAAGTGGAAATGGTCGAGGCGACTCCCCCACAGCCGCACCGCCTGGCCATCGAGGATATGCGCAACCGGCTGCATCAGTGCCGCAGCATGTTCGAGCAACTGGAGGAGGAGAGCAGGCGGAACCTTAGCCAGACGCAACACTCGATGCGCAACTTCTTCAAGACGCCGCCGGTGGCCCTGAAGATGTTCCAGCGCCTGGAGCACGAGGCGGCCGCCCTAAATGGCGGCAACAATTGCCCGCCGCCGCCCCCGCCACGACGCACACAGCGCATCAATCAGACGCCGATCTTTGGCCGTCGGAATCCACCAGCGGCGGATGTTGTGGAGCAGAAGCAAAAGCTCCAGCAGGCCGAGTCGCTGGAGCATTTGGCCACCACTGCTGGTGTTAAGCAGCTGCCCACGCCGGCTCCGGCGCCCAAAAGGAGCAAGGCGGCCGCCACAACAACAACAGCAACTAATGTGCCGGCGCCGCCATCGGTTAGCAACCCGAGCAACCAGCCCACAAACCAGTCACTCTTCCTGCCGCCCAGTGGAAGTACCTCCGCTCCAGACTGGCTGCCCAAGAAACACAGGCTCACGCTGCCCATTCCCCCGCTTACGCATTCACAGTCGCCACAGCATCGAGTCGGCAACAATCATCGCCTGCCTGGGAGCAGCAGCAAAAGCAACAAGCCGCTGAAGCCACCCTCCAGTCGAACGAGCCATGGCACGAGCACCGCCAGCAGCAACAGCAACACCTCCTCGCCGACCAGAGGCAGCCGTCCCGGGTCACCCAGCAAGCATCTGGCGCAAAGGCACACCGCCGCCACGGCCCAGCGGCTGACCAATGGTAAAAATTGATCTATTTCGGCATTTTTTATATTATTCAAACTTTGCATCTACTTTAAACCAGTGACCGCCGCCATACAGCAGCAGCAGCAGCAGCAGCAATCCTCGAGAACGACACGCCTGAACATTCTCAGTCCGGAGAAAGTGCATCGCTTGGGCGCTCGACTCACTGACCAAAAGCAGAAGCTCCGTGAGGAGGCAGCGGCCAACGGCTGCGGCGGCACCTCGTCGGGTGTGAGTAATGGTGGCCATCGGTCTAGTGCATCTGCAGGAGCAGGAGCAGTATCAATTCCGGCAACGGGCGAGAGGAGACGGAGGGCGGCACCACCGCCGCCCGTGCGTACGCATTTCAACACGCGCTGCTAGCCGGCAGAGAGAGAGAAGCCATTGGGCGGCTCAGGAGCCAGTTCCACTCAGGGAGCTCATGTGAAAAGGCTGTGGTAAGTACCAAGTCTTAAGCTATATCACAAGTAATGCCACGAGAAGTTTTCAATAGTCAAAAGATTTGAAATCCCCTTTGGAAAGCGTAGTATGCTTTTTCTAGATACATTTTAAAGTAATTTGAAAAAGTTGAAGTATTGATTGAAATATTGAAATGTATTAAAGACTTAATAACTATATATTTTGCCACACAGGAAGCCGGATAATTGAAAACAGTTGCACTGTTATAAAGCGCACATGAAGCACGCCCTTTTTCCCTTAAGAAACTGAAAAACATTCCAACAAAAAAATTCAAAAACTCCACTACGAAACTCGCAAAAAACAAAAGAAAAAAATAGATAACGAATAGCGAAAGAAAAGCGAATAATCGACAATTTTGGAATTGAAAGGATCCTCGATCAATTGCAAAATAAAAGCCACAAGATTCCAGAAATTAATTCCGAATAACGAAATCGACGGCAGTTAAAACTGTTATAAGAGAGAGAGAGAGAGAGAGAGAGAGAGGCAGCTAAACGGAATATAACAGTGATGCTCAATAAGCCCAACGAAAACTGTTATACCCAGACACCTCTAGCGTTTTTTTTTTTTTTCATTTTTAACATTTGACAATAGACTTAAGCTGATGATTGCCGTTAAAACGAAGGTTAAGTGCCTGTTAAGCAAGTAAAATCCAACAAGTTGCAATATTTACATTAACAAGTTGTATAGAAACCGAAGCGAATAATTATAGTATATAAGACTACAGGGTATTATATAACAGCGACTACCACTGTTCCGACTAACTGACTACTAAAACCTAATGAACTCAACTAAACTGCTAAGCAATTACTTTTTACACCCACTATGGTCTGCGAATGAAGAGAGAGAGAGAGAGAGAGAGAGATGATAGAACATTGTGCCATGAAGCTGAGCGAAAGAAGAATCTGATAAAGGAAAGGGATAACACCTTTTGGGGAAAGGAACCCACCCACAAAACAAAAGACAAACGACAAAGGAACGAAAAGAACTTTTATTAGGTAAATTGTGGTTTACATATTTTTTGATATACACCATACATATATATGATATATATATTCCATAATTATATAGATTAACGATAAACGTATTCCATGTTAGTGCTTAAATCTAATTTATTATTTATCGATTCTCCCGTCCCCGTCCCCCATTTCATGAACAATAATAAACCATGCTTAAGGGACACACTTTTTTTGTATCGACGAGAAAAAGTCTAACTTGTAAAAGAAAAACAAAATGCAATAAACGTAAAAAGTTATATAAATAATTGTACGAACTTGTATTGCTCAAAGGCGATTTTAGTTGTAAGAAACACACAAACACACACACGTACATAATGCTAACTGTTATACAAAACACGCACACGCTCAAGCCTAATAACTGTTATACTGTTGAAACTGTACTTTATATATTAAATATATGTATGTATATGCATCCACTATACAGGATGAAAATTGAAACGCTTTGCAATTAACAGCTTCTGTATGACACTTGAGCCGCGCCACTGTTACGCGCGCTGCTGTACCTAGGCCAGTATAACAGTGGCTCAGCCCAACTGATCTAGCATTTAATAATAACTATTATACACAATACACAACAAACAAATATGTGCGATATTTTTATATATGCTGTTAAATAATGAAAAATGTAATGTGTTGTATTTCGACTACCCCAGCTTCCCATCTCTTTGTTTTTATCTAAAAAAAAAAAAACCTCTTTTTTTTGTCAATAAAAGTGAGAAAAGATTAAATAAATAAACAAACTGAATGCAAAGGAACAAATTTGTGGTTTTTAGTGTTTATAATAATCAGTAGAAACCATTTATTACAGGTTATAAGAAGCTTATCTTTCTGTTTTATCGTTTCATAAAATTTTTTCCCCAAAATTTAAATTAATTTAAATATATAGTACTGTGTTATCGATGTTCTCCCACCTCTAGCTGGTGCACAGTCCTGCTTAAGTGTAACCAGCTGCCGCGGTGGGGAAAATCCACTCTGTAGCATTATAAACGGTAAAAAACTGGCAACCACACTCAACTAAGGTGACCGTTTGCGGTATTTAAAATACTTTGTGGCATTTTGCGCGTCGCTTTTCAACAAATATTTCCGACAATTCAATTGAATTAAAGTACAAAAACAATGGAGACGCCGCGCCGAAAGCTGCGCGACTTGCACCTGGAGAATGTGCAGAACAGCAGCACGCCCATCCGCATACCGCCGTCACCGATGCTGAAGACGCTCCTGGGCCACGGCACCGGCGTCAGCGTTTATCGCCTGGACCGTTCGCCGCGCCAAGGCCAAATCCGTTCTCCGTGGGCGGTTAAACGGATCACCCAGAATACGCGCATCAAGAAGGATCCGCTCTTCAACAAGCGGATCGTCTACGAGGCCGAGATCCTGCGGTAAGTCCCCGTTAGCCGGCGCTCCGCTGGCCTATATTCCAGTCCGACGCACAGGAAAGCGCCTTTCCGCTGGTGTGCGTTTGCCTCCTGTACGTGGGTGTTTATGTGTGTGTGTGTGTCGCAATGCGTTGTTGTTGGTTTGATGCTGCGTGTGCCATAGGGTGATTCGGTCTGTGGGTCAATCTCAAACAATAGGGTGTCCTTTCGAAAAGGATAGAAATTTATAACTTGAATTTAAAATATTTAAGAATTATTTACAAAAAGAATGAAATAAAAATTCCATATTTACGAAATAAATACAAAATAAATATTGACAATACTTAAAATTATATGTAACCATAAATAAAATATGAATAATATAAATATATATATATATTTTTTTAATTATTGTTAACTTTACAAAAAAAGACCCCTTATGGTTTGCCCAAAGCATGGGCACAGTCGCCTTAATGGCGTATAATTCCCAATTAGGGATTTCGTTGCCCTGAATTTTTTTTACTGATTACGAACAATGGTTTTCTTTTTGTTTTTGTATTTCAAGTCCTTTTTCTTTTATTAATTAATAAAATAAAAAAACGGTTTTAATTAGCAGATTTTGAAGGAGTTTTATATAATTTGTTAATTTTCTAAATAATGTTTCACCCTAATGTGCATGCGTAGCGGGTGTTTAGTGCCTTCTGCTATGTACACTGCACCCAAGTTATATGCAGGGAGCACATTGACCCCTCCCCTCTTTCCCCACCATCAAAGTTCCGCTTTAAACTCACCACAACCGTTATTCTGGAAGTTCCATTAAAATTCCAAAAACTGTATTTTTAGGAAGCTACAGCATCCAAATATTGTGGGATTTCGTGGCGTGGTCTCCACCGCCGAGGGCGTGGACACATTAGCTTTGGAATTGTGCACCACATCGCTGGGCTCCATACTCGAGGAGCGTCACGATGAGGATTTGGGCCCGCTGCCGCCGAAGAGCACACTGAAAATGATCATGGACGTGGCCATGGCATTGGATTTCCTGCACAACGAGGCCCGCCTGCTGCACGGTGACCTCAAGTCCTTCAATGTTTTGGTCAAGGGCGAGTTCGAGATCTGCAAGCTCTGCGATTTCGGTGTATCTCTGCCGCTGGACGAAAACGGCGAGGTGAATATGCACAAGAATCCCGATCTGAATTATGTGGGTAAGTTTTTTTGTGCCTTAACACTAGATAAAGAAATATTCATTCATGGAGAAATCTATTTCAGGAACAAGCCTTTGGTCCGCTCCGGAGGTCATTGACGAGGTGGAAATCATTGACAGCAAGGCTGATATATTCAGCTTTGGTTTGGTTATCTACGAAACGCTGGCATTGGTGCCGCCACATACCCTAGAACTGGACGCGGCGCTGGGCGAGGATCTGGAGAATTCCCACGACTTGACCGCCGCCGATCATGAGAAACTGCAGCGTAAGCTGCTTAATTACTCCGATATTGAAGTCAATGGCGAGCCGGCGCCAGCTAATCCTGCTAACGACACCGAGATGATGCCAGAACAGGCTGAAGACAATGATGATGAGGAAGAAGATGATGATGGGGATGATGAGGAAGAAGAGGGTGATGTCTCTGACTTCTCACTGAACAATCTACAATCAGCATATGGCACACGACCGCCACTGCCTGTTGCCTTTCAGCTCAGCGACGACTACAACTGCATCGTGGAGCTCTTCTATCTTTGCACGAATGCTCTCAGCGAGGATCGACCGGCGGCCAAGACCATTTGGCAATGCCTCGAGAATAATACTGCGAATATGGCCACCGCTGAGTGATTTTTTAACCTAAACAGAAGCTTCCTCTAACTATCTGAATGTCCTTTAAATACAACTCTTCCTCAATTTTTTGTTTGCCAATTTAGGCAGTTTATAAGTTAAGTTTTTAGTGTACATAACGTATTCCAAAACAACTTGATTATTCCAATTAGCACTTACATAAGGACTTGAACATGACCGTAAAAGGGGATTAGGAATAATATCAAATCCAAGACCTGGCATCAACAAGATGCATAACGCCCATATATTTCAGAATAATCATTCCGTGTTAAGGTCTTTGATTAAATCCTGTAATTCGAGTCTCTTTTTTTTTATTAAATAAATTAAGAAATGAGCTTTGACCATGCATTAAGTAAAAAAAGAAAAACTAAGCCCAAGGCTTGTTGGAAATGTAATTTCTTTCGGGCGTAGGTCTCGGGGTTTTCAGGAAAAAGAAACAAACAAACAAACAACTCGGTTACAAGGTTCACTTATGATTTATTAAAAAATAATAATACATACATCAAAATATATAAGTTTTCTTTTCTTTTCGCTTTGTTGCTTTCCCTTCGTACATAAAAACGGGGGAGTTGGGGATACATATATAGGGTTCGTTCTTGATCTTGAGCTCTCATCGCCCAGCTAGGGAGAGTTATATATAGTTCTCAGATTCGCTTGCTATCTAGGTTAAGTTAGTGCCTTGCCTTGTCGCGGCTCAGCAAAGCAGTGTCTTTTCTCGATTTGTTTTTGATTTTGTTGTTGACTAAAGCGTACACAGACTTCACAATTAGATCTACGGGGATACGTGTGTTTTTATATAGACTTTGTATAATATTCTCTTGTATATATATATAAACTATAAAAACGTTTCGAAATTGCTCTCTTGAAGGCGAAGGCGCTGTTGGTGTTTTTCGTTTTTCCATTTTGTTAACTTTATCTCCACAGTTTTGTGTCTTTTTCTTTTCAAAATACAATTACTACAACAAACAAATTGAACGAGTATTGGACAATATTAATATTCCTTTTTTTTCAATTTATTCTATAAGGTATTTGCTTATAAAATAAATTGAAAAAAATCAAATAAAAAGTGTACTACACAAAATAATAATAAAAAAAAAAACATTATAAAAAATACAGTGCTTTGTGTAAATGTATAATAAGATAATAAACAAATAAAATGAATCTGGGATAAAACGTACATCGAGTTTAATAATCGTCTCACAAGTTTAAAAATTATATAGATTCTGCTACATCGAATGGAATGCTTTTTGGTTATAAATTAGTCGTGCTTGTGTATGTGATCTTTGTGGTTGTTGTTGTTGCTGTTGCGATTTGAATTAATAATTAAGTAAATTTCTCTCTCTGTATATGCATAACTCTTTCTCTCTCTCTGCATTTGATGCTCCTGTCTCTGCCACTGTCTCACTCTAATCTAATAACAAGACGTAAATCTTACAAATTTAAATACACACAAAAATATATATAAAGATAGATATATCGATATATGCCAAGGAGGGGAATATAAAGGGACGACTGACTGAACTGCATTCAAAAAAACGTGCAAATGAATAGGTGTTGGGAGAGTTTCGTGGAATGTTTATGACGAAGTGGGATTCACTCACTGCAAAAGCTAGACGAAAGCTGCCTCAAGGGGATATGAAATATAAGGATATTGTCAATGCTCATCTAAATTTACATGTGAGTAAACTAGCTTTGTTATCAGTTAAAGTTCAAGTGTCCTAGCTGTGGCATAACTTTAAATAATTGACTCGAGAGCTTAAGGACAACACGTTCTCTTGCCTTTGCGTGAGTCTTTTCGATCGAATGATGATGATGACAATGATGCTGATGCTGATGATGATGGCTAGCTAATCCTACAAGTGCAGCACTCCATCCTTCACATCGCTGGCCATTATCGTGGACGCATTGGAGGCTGCCTGCTGGTGATGCGACGAAGGTGATGAGGATAATGGTTGCGACGCCGCTGCCTGATTGTGATTGTGATTGCCAGCGGATGTGGTGGACGTGGGACTCTCGTCAAGTGTCACTCCCGTAAGGTCAACGATATCATCCTGATCGTCATGCTCGATCTCGTCGGAGGTGTTGGTATTATTGGTGTGATGCGAACCACTCGACAGCTGGCTGTTCCGCGAGAAGGAGCCGCGATGTGTCGAGGTCAGCGTGCGCTGATTTGCCGGCTTCACGGTAATGATTAGATTGGAGCTATTGGCCACCATCATGTCGGTTACCTGGTCAAGGGTCTTGCCAGCCACCTCGATGCCATTGACCTCGATTACCTCATCGTTGACGGCCAGCAGGCCGGTGCTCTCGGCCAGACCGCCCGGCACCAGGCGGGATATAAAGATGCCCGGCTGCTTCTCCAAACCGCTGGCCGTTACCCGTACGGAGGTGCCATCTCTTATGTAGAATCCCAGCGGCTTGTCGCTGCCATGCTTGAGCAATCGCACCCTCCGATGCGTTTCTGGGACAATATCCACATCAATAATGGCCGACACCTGACGGAAGTCGTGCGGAATCGATATCGACGGCGCCTTGGTCTTCACGGGCGTGTGTCCCATCAGTATGCTGCCGATAAGATTGCGCGGCTTCATTGTCCCAAAGCCAGAGTACTCGTTCAGGTCATCTGCGGGTAAAACCAAGAGATATCAATGGGGGGTGTGTTCTTTGAAGGGCTCTTGCATACTCTTTACCTTTCCGCTGCACTATGACCCGCAGCAGCGGACGGGCCGTCTTCAGGGCCCGGAGAAAGTTATCGTCGTTGTTGATCGGCAGCAGATCGTTGTCCCGCGGATCGATGTACAGGATGAGAAACTGTATGTTGGTCAGCTTGTGGAGCTGTTCGATGAGGGCCGCAAACTTGTCGAAGCTCTGCTCCGTCTCATTTCGCTTGAAACTCCAGCGCCTGAACTCCGCATCGAACTGGAAGAAGAATAAAAGTCATTTATGATGAAAATAATGTACTAACTTGACTTTTTATGGCTCAGGAAGTTACTAAAGCATTTAATTCAAGAGTTTGTGTAGTTACTAAACTTAAATTTGGCAAATTAACAAGCTTAATGTTTAAGGAACTATTTCTGAGCTTCTTAAATCCTTCATTATTCGATATTGCTTTAATATATTGTTACAAACAGGGTAGGTTTGCCTCCCCTCCTCGGAATAATCAATCAAACTCCACAGGTAGTCGTCGATTATTATGAATTGCATTTGAGAGCTGCGGCAAGGCAAAGGCCAATTCAGGGTGATATATGAATATATCGTAGCGTAGCCTCCCATTTCACCTTCCAGAAGCAATTGATCCCTGGTTTAGTTGGGAAATCCAATTTCTATGCGCATGAATCAGCAGCTCAGGCGTCGGAGAGTAAGAAATAGGGGCGTGGATGGCGGTGGGGCGGCGCGTGGGATTCTCTGGCGGAGTAGGACTCGGATCCAGGGACCCGGACTCGGACTCACCTTCGATTTCACCTCAATGAGAACCGTCTCGCCAGCGGCCGCCGTGGCAGAGGTTGTGTTTATCTTGTTCTTTGACATTTTTCCTTGCACTGCTGCTCCACGCAATTTTCACACACAACACAACACCCAGTTGCCAGTTAGTTCAGTTTCTCTGGCCGAAAAACCGAGCTGATCTCTCTCGATCGGGCGAAGGAATCGAGCCCGTGGCGAACCGAAACGAACCGATGGCGGGGGCACCGAAATAAAAAGGCTGCGAGGCCAATAAATTAGAGTTAGAAATCTAAATTAAAAACTAATTAAATAAAAGAAATGGATGGAGGTGGATGGTATTAAATCTCGTTCGGCGAGTGTTGGTATTTTTTTTGTTATCGGCACGGTATATACATTTTTATCGATATGCTAGTGCTAGTGCTCGACAATGCCAAATGTTTGTAATTTTGTTTTTTACTTGAGCTATCACTGCGAAGCTTTATAAATAATAATAAATAAAGTTCAGGGGCTTACAATGAATCCGCTCTTTTCTACCCTATATTCTGATAGCTTTTTATCGATAGCTTTGAATTTAGGGGACACTTGGATTTTTTAGGGAGAAATTTCACCAATTTGAGATTTTTTAGGGCGAAAACCAAATTTAAATCTGGCAACTCTGCAATGAATGGCGCATTAGTGTAGAGACAGTTTGTTTGCTTCGGCTATGTGGGCCTTATAATGCGCTACAGTTCATAAATTGTTATAAATTAAGCTGTAATTGTAGCTATTATTACTTACCACAGCAGCTGAACCTACTATAATATAGTGGATATTAATTTGAATGGGTTTTTGTTTTCAATATAATCTTTAAAAGTGTTTATTAAAGTTGTTCGAGCAAACGACCCTCGTGACTCGCATACACCCCACAAGTAGGGCATCGCTCAAGACGAGGGTTTCTGTAAATGGAAACTGTTTTGTGTGTTGTTGTTGAGCGTGAAGTGTGCAAATGAATTGGGAATTTGTTTAAAAAACCCCGTACAACAACAACGGCGACGGCGAGCGTCGATTCGATTTCAAAACAATAACAAAATTTAGAAGCCAATTGCAAGTTTGTTGGAAACAAAACACGGCAGTTCCGAGGGCTTGTTGACGAGTCATCATCGCGGAGCGTGCGAAAACAGCAGAGGAAAACACAAACAACGGAGAGAGAGAGAGTGAGAGGAGGGAGGAGTGTTGAGAAGAAGGTGGAATTGGAAAAGCCAGGTAGCCAGTTACCACTTTTCCGCACCAGCGCGCGACGCAGCTGGGATAAAGAAGAGGCAGGCGTCCTCCAGCGTCCCAAACGCGGGCGGTGAAATTGCGACGTTCGACGCACTCAGTAGCTCAGCTGCAGGAATAAGCTGACGCGAAACCTTGAGCCACTCACACACACACGCGAACGCACTCACGCACGCACGCACGCACGCACACAGGCGCAAGAGCAGCAGTAGCATCGGCAGGAAGTGGAATAGGAACTGGAACTGCAGGCACCATGAGTTCGGTAAAGTAAACAAAATATGAACTGTAGGTCTGAGAGTGTAGTAAAACATTGAACTGGCTGCATAAGCTGTTTCCGCTCTGCATTTATACCAATGCCAGGCAGTCCCAAAAAGAAAAAAAAAACGTCTGTAGAGAAAACCATGAATAGATCCATCTGGAAAGAACAATTCCCTAAGTTTGGATGCTATTTTTCCAGCCTTTGCAATTGGCTTCCAATTCTTTCAAAGCAGTAAAACATATTTAAACCTCCCTTAACAGATATTAAATTACGTTCTGTTCTGTTTAGAATTTAAGAAATATTCATGTTTACTTTGTAGATACAAATTATTTGTTAATTTTAACGAAACAGCTACTTAAACCCTAAAAAACATACAAATTTAAGGTGGCAGGATCTTCCCTTCGGTGTTTACCTTTTTCATAGTTTCTGTAAAACCCCTTAAGTTTATTGAAAAAAACCAAACTAATCCATTTTATTGATCATATTCACAGCAATACTCAAATGTGGAGAACCTGTCGCCGCAGACGATACGCCAGGTGATGCGGGAGCTGCAGGAGATGGAAACCACGCCGCCGGAGGGCATCAAGGTGCTGATTAATGAGAGCGACGTGACGGATGTCCAGGCGCTGATCGACGGGCCCGCCGGCACTCCATATGCCGCTGGCGTTTTTAGGGTCAAACTGACGCTGAACAAAGATTTCCCGCAGACGCCGCCAAAGGCGTACTTCCTTACCAAGATCTTTCATCCGAATGTGGCCGCCAATGGCGAGATTTGTGTGAACACACTGAAGAAGGACTGGAAGCCGGATCTGGGCATTAAGCACATCCTGCTCACCATCAAATGCCTGCTGATTGTACCGAATCCGGAATCGGCGCTAAATGAGGAGGCCGGCAAGATGCTGTTGGAGCGTTATGATGACTACTCGCAGCGGGCGCGCATGATGACGGAGATCCACGCCCAGGTAGCATCTGCAAATCTCTCTCTTTAAAAATTTATAATTATTTTCCTTAAATTCTAGCCTGCCAAATGCGGTGCGGGCGCTGCTGGCGATGCCAAAGACGATGACGGACCCTCGACGAAGAAGCATGCGGGCCTGGACAAGAAGCTGCAGGACAAGAAGAAGGAGAAGTTGCTCAAGGAGAAGAAGCGCATGCTGAAGAGATTATGAGAGGCATAAGGCGGCGGTCCATGGACTAGTTAATCAACCAGGAGCAGTGGCAGTAGCAGGAGAGGCAGCCGAAGCAGTGGAGGGAAGCGAAAGATAAATATAAAGATAAAGATAAAGATAGACAAGGAACGGATGTATGCGAGCGTGGACATTGGCGGCAGGATCGGAGCTATGCTGAATATAATGGAGCAGGCGCGCTATGAAATTTTACACTGATCTGAACAGAAGAATGAAGGAGGGAAATTAGAAACAAAAAACCAGAGAGCAAGACACCGATGATGGATGTCCAAAAACGAACATGAAAGCTAAGCGGTAAAGCGTTAAAGCGGTATTCCGGTATAGAGATCGGTAGAGGAGAACGGGAAGGAAGAACCACTCCAAAGAATTGTGCATCCAGTTACCATATACATATATACGATTATTTAAACCACACACTTTGGTGACAGACAGCACCTGTCAGCCGGAGGAACTAGCGTGTAGAAACAGGAAACAAACATACAAAACCAGAAGCAACCAAGAGAAGTGGGAAACGCAGACCATCTCCTAATTAATTTATGTAGTTCTCTTTTCTTCTAACACACACCTACACACACACATGAGCTATATCCTAGCATAATTTATGTAATTAGATTATAGAAAACAAGGAGAACATTATCGCCTCATACATACATGCATACACCATCACCTCTCCGAGTCTCTCTAAAAAGCATCACCAACTTACCTTAATTATCGTTCAACTAACGGGGGGACGCACGATCCATACCCTTTTTAATTCTGTGTCCTTTATTTTAAAGTTGTATCCATTTAGTTTTAAAAGTGAATATATATCCTTGATTTGTCCTGCATAGGTTTAAGCTACAAACAACAACAACAACAACAACAAGCACACAACCACATCCAACAATCACGAAAATACATAAAGTTATAAATGAAAACGAGAAAGAGAGAACCTGTAAAAGAGATCATCGCTGGCACATTCTGTAGGGATTTAGGCTAAGTACTTATAGCTGTAAAAAAACACTCGATGCGGAATGGAAGAAAGCGAAGAGGAACGAAACGGATGGCACGGTGATAAGTGCTTTCATAAATATCCTTATGCTTTCGTCCGCCATCTCCCTTGCATTGATAAGGACGCCTGCTGCTCTCTATCCCTTTCTCATCTCCCTTTCACTCTCTCTGTCTCTTGTTCTCTTTTTCTCTTCTTTCGATCGAACATTCTTAAACACACATACACACACACACACACATAAGTCGAGGACGGAGAGTAAAAAAGCAATAAAAAAGAATAAAATTCCAGAAAATGAATAAGCAAAAAGAACCTACTTGAATTTCCCTTAACCCCTAATGCCACTTTCCTAATAATTCTAGAGTAAATGGTGTCTGAAGGGGTTAAGAGTGCTAAATGTGTGCGTAATATTTATGAAATACTTATTTTCAGGCTTTTTGGGGTGACATTCCAGAGCTTGGAAGGTATGAAGGCTGGTACAGCAATCTCTTGAATCAAAAGGGAAATTATTGAAATTTGAATAGGATTTTTTTCAAAGATTACAAACATATTTTAAAATTTCCATATTTATTTTTTATTTTTTTGCCTCGCAGGCAATTATCAAGTCAGCTTGCTTGCCCGAGCTGTGGATGCTCTTATCAGCAAGCAAACCCCATGATTTACAGCTTGAATGAGGAGCAGCAACTGAATAATCAACTTATACTAAGTACATATATTTATAAAAACATTTAAAATCGAATAACAATCTTTAAACTTTAAGCATGCCTACAGCGTGATTTATTATGCCCTTTAAAGGTATTCTAATTTTAGTCAGAAGCTTGAAACGCAGCAAATCGAATCATTTCCATCCATTTCCGTTTCTTCATCAGCATTAACAGCCGAGTCGATCTAGCTATATTTTTAAGAAAATTGATCGAATTTTTAAGGTTTTATAAATCCAAGTTTTATTAATCAAAATTGCCAAATTAAATTTATGTTTTATATGCTCCTTTGTTAGCCTAATAAAAACTAGCATAGAAACGCTATACGAATTGAAATTAATGTATTTTTGGCTTAGTTATGATCGATTTTATACTGCAAGGGTATACAAATTTCGGCTTACCGAAGCTTCCTTTCTTGTTCACATATAATTCTAGGCTAAATTAGGTTGATAATAGTTTATTAATTAATTAATTCATTTATTTGTTAAGGGCACTACTATCCCTTGTAAGTAATTTATCATTTTGTTAGTCAGTTTAAAGACGCCTTTTTATTTAGATGGTTCCTTCAGTTCATGTAAATATTTATGTATATACGAGTACATATTTTGCCGAGTTTTTTGCAATTGCAACTGATCCGTTGGGTTATCGCTTGTGTCGCCGGATGATACGGTTCCCTGCTTTCCCGATTCGCTGTGGAGGAGGGATCCGATTGCGATTTCTGCAGAATCAGCGGAATTGGCGCCTATAAAAGGGGCAACTCACCTCGAAGTATTTAGTTAAAAAGTGAAATCCGTCGCGATGGTGCCGTTACTCGCCGTATTAGTCCTCGTTCTCAGTGGACTGCCACAGGATGTCTTAGGAAGTTGTGTACTTCCAACAGAAAGTCCTTCGCCCCTGGTTGTTACCAGTTTCGGTTCCAAAAGTTTTGTGAGCGGCAAACCGAGTTCATACGAACGAGAATATAACGAAAATATTGTGCTGTATTGCGCAGGCGGATTCTCATACCAATACCGGTTTGTTTATTTATTATTAATACTTTTTACTATACAATTATATAATCCTGGAGAAAAAGTTAAATTAAAACATTTTAAATATTTTTTGTATGCTTTTAGAGGTTATGATAGCGACACAACTTCAGATACAACAATAACACTGCAGTGCGACTCAAATTCGCAGTTTTATTTTATAAATGTTCATGTACAAAAAATCAGCTGTCAGAAGAGAGTTAATCAAATGTTTGAAAGTGTAAACAAGCTGCCAAATTGCGAAAATGAAATGAGCCTCGTTTTGGGCTACGATTTTGGATACGACATCGGATACATGAAGAACGCCGCCCTGTGCTATGACATTCTGGGAGCTAAGCTTAAATATTTCGGCTACACGACATTCCCCTCGAAGAATCGAATTCTCGAGACGGTAAGAGCGGAAAATCGCTTCCCAAATAGCTACTAATTATCTTCCGTTGACAGACCCAAGTTGGCCAGCTGAATCAGCTCGGCTTGGACATAAATGTGACCTACAACACAAATCTAATCCGGCACATCGAGTAAGTAGAGCCAGCAACAGATTGTGAATGTTTCAGATCATATTAGATTAGGCAGTACCCTTATCTGGCTGATTATTCATTATTTAATTATGAATAAGGCAGTTTCTACTACAAATAATAATATTAATAATTCAGAATATATATGATATCAATTTGTGAAACAATTTATAATGCAGCTTCTATATTAAATATTAAGGAAATGAATATAGAAACTAAACTGTTCATTAAAAAATATAACTTTTATATTTCCGGAGTTTAGAGGATGGGGATTCCTTTATTAATAGAAGAGTAATTAATAGAAGACCAAGACTTTGAAATTTGTCTAGAAAATATCAAAATATATTTATTATTTTTACTAACAATTAATGATTTATAATAATTATTCTTTGCCTGAGCAGCCAGTTGGAAATAGACACCTTTATGACAACGGAAAAGCAAGTGGCATCGTTGTTTGTCAACAACGCCTTCCAGTATGCCAGCCTGGCCCAGGATGACCAACAACTGGACGGCTACGAGGATATGCTGTCCACCGTCTGGCTGCGAGTCCTGCGCTCCGGCAACTGGGCTCACTGGCTATCGGCCATGCGCGTGGCCAGCGATGCTGGCGGTCACTTCGACGTCCGAATGGGCGTCTCCGGTACGCTGCAGTTACCGGTGGCCGCCTTGGGCCCCTGCAACGCCAGTCGCTCCATGGTCATCGGGCTGAGAGACGGCACCTCCCTGCCGGTGCCTGCCCACATTTGGGCCCATGTGCGCGCCCTGGAACCCACTGGAGGAGCCGGAGACGAGCTTGTCCTTATTGGCCACAACTCGCCATTCGTACGTATTCAAAAAATCTGCTAAAATGTTAAATATTTGAATGTGTTTGAATCTCATGCCAATCCCCGTCCATCCATGCAGTTCCGCAGCGACAACTCGAGCGCCATGTGCTCCTCGATGTGCGACCAGGTGCCGTGGCTGAGGAACAGCCTGTTCGCCAGCCTCCATGAGTTCCCCGCCTACGGCCTGGTGCAGTGCTGCCGCGTGGAGGACGTGGCCCAGAAGCTGGACAACTTCCCCGGTGCATATGCTGATGCGGCTGTCACGACTACGACCACGACCAAGGCCACGACTACGACCACGACCAAGGCCACGACTACGACTACTAAGCCGATGCATAGATTTGGGTTAAGTGAGGAATATGAGGAAAATGCTTATTGATTGATTATATTGATTCCTAATTGATTATTTATAAAGCCAGTGATTTTAATTTAAAAAGGAGCTAAAAAATCATACTTTTTTAAAGTCATTTAAAATTAGTTTGGGGGCTTTATAATATTATTATTGTATTTTACTCAACAATTTGTATAACTTTAAATTTGGTATGTATAAAAACATAATAAAAGCGAACATGAGAAATCATTCCGATTTCAAATTATTGCATTTTCATTTTAATTGGTTATGGTTTTTTTTTAACTGTACAGGAAATTTCAATGTCAACAACAACAACTATAAAACAAACATAAGAATGCCTATACATTAAATAAAAAACAAAACCTATAATTAGAAACAGAAAATACAGAAAATATAACAGATAAATTCGAATTACAAATTTAAAAAAAGAATGTACGTTTTCAGCAGGTTCAAAACTTCGATTAGTGCTATTGGCGTCCGCTAGATGGCTTTTGTGAATCCTCTGTTTGTCGCAGAGTTGCTAATTTCGTACTAAAAATGTTAAGATTACTACCTATATTTTGCCTATAACAACAACAACAACAACAACTCTTGTACAACAAAAAGCTATTTATATGAATACAAAGGAAAGCGAAAATACGTTAAGTTAACGGCGAAATTTGAATTCAAATTGCTCTGCCATGAAAGTTGGTTGGAGTCTGCACTATTCTTTAGACCAAGATCTAAGAAGGTTCAAAAACCCCAAACGATCAAAAGCAGCTAGCATTTTTATAACAGTTTATAACAGATCTCCGTCGCCTACTGCTGCTTGCTGTTCGCCTGTTACCCCAAATCGGAAAATGGGCAATTTGCTTGTTAAATTGTTCGCCGATCGCAGGCATTAGTGATGCTCATCTAGCTATATTGCACTATTGGGACCCAAAAAAGCATCTCACTTCACACCAGTGATGCTCATCTAGCTATTTTGCTCTATTGGGACAAAAAGCATCTCACTTCACACCAGTGATGCTCATCTAGCTATTTTGCACTATTGGGACCTAAAAAAGCATCTCACTTCACACTAGTGATGCTCATCTAGCTTTTTTGCACTATTGGGACCCAAAAAAGCATCTCACTTCACACCAGTGATGCTCATCTAGCTATTTTGCACTATTGGGACCCAAAAAAGCATCTCACTTTACACCAGTGATGCTCATCTAGCTATTTTGCACTTTTGGGACCCAAAAAAGCATCTCACTTCACACCAGTGATGCTCATCTAGCTATTTTGCACAATTGGGACCAAAAAAAGCATCTTACTTCACACCAGTGATGCTCATCTAGCTATTTTGCACAATTGGGACCCAAAAAAGCATCTCACTTCACGCCAGTGATGCTCATCTACCTATTTTGCACTATTGGGACCCAGAAAAGCATCTCACTTCACATCTGGCTATTTTGCACTATTGGGACCCAAAAAAGCATCTCACTTCACACCAGTGATGCTCATCTAGCTTTTTTTCACTATTGGGACCCAAAAAAGCATTTCACTTCACACCAGTGATGCTCATCTAGCCATTTGGACTATTGGGACCCAAAAAGGCATCTCACTTACACCAGTGATGCTCATCTAGCTATTTTGCACTATTGGGACCCAAAAAAGCATCTCACTTCACACCAGTGATGCTCATCTAGCTTTTTTTCACTATTGGGACCCAAAAAAGCATCTCACTTCACACCAGTGATGCTCATCTAGCTTTTTTTCACTATTGGGACCCGAAAAAGCATTTCACTTTAAACCAGTGATGCTCATCTAGCTATTTGGACTATTGGGACCCAAAAAAGCATCTCACTTCCCACCAGTGATGCTCATCTAGCTATTTTGCACTATTGGGACCCGAAAAAGCATTTCACTTTAAACCAGTGATGCTCATCTAGCTATTTTGCACTATTGGGACCCAAAAAAGCATCTCATTTCACACCAGTGATGCTCATCTAGCTATTTTTCTCTATTGGGACCCAAAAAAGCATCTTACTTCACACCAGTGATGCTCATCTAGCTATTTTGCTCTATTGGGACCCAAAAAAGCATCTCACTTCACACCAGTGATGCTCATCTAGCCATATTGCACAATTGGGACCCAAAAAAGCATCTCACTTCACGTCAGTGATGCTCATCTAGCTATTTTGCACTTTTGGGACCCAGAAAAGCATCTCACTTCACACCAGTAATGCTCATCTAGCTATTTTGCACTATTGGGACCCAAAAAAGCATCTCACTTCACGCCAGTGCTGCTCATCTAGCTATTTTCCACTATTGGAACCCAAAAAAGCATCTGACTTCACGCCAGTGACGCTCATCTAGCTATTTGGCACTATTGGGACCCAAAAAGCATCTCACTTCACACCAGTGATGCTCATCTGGCTATATTGCACTATTGGGACCCAAATTCACCTCGCTTTACATCAGTGATGCTCAGTTAGCTAATTTTCATTATTGGTGGAAAATGACATCTCACTGTTTAATAGAGATGCTCACATGCCACCAGTCATGCTCATTTAGCTATATTGCACTATTGGGACATTAAGACACTTCACGCCAGTGATGCACATTTAGCTATATTGCACTAATGGGCCAAAATGACATATCACTTCTTACCAGTGATGCTCATATATTGTTATGTTGTAATATTGGTAAAAAAAAAAGGTATGTTACTTTCCAAAAGAGCTGCTCATCTATATGTATTGCACTATTGCTGCCTTCTATTTGCCTGTTGATTTTTTTAAATACTTTTTTTATTTAAATATAGTTTTCCTAAATAGTAACAAGAAAATACATTATTTTATTATTTAAATTGTGAAAATGTCAGAACATTTTTTCAGTTATATTTATTTATTAGTACACTGTCTACTTAATTATAAATTAATCTGCAGGATAGATATCAGCCACAGCTGCTGTGGCTTTCGGCTAATTCTAAGTTAAATTAAATTAGTTAAAATAGGAATAAACACATAATAAATTATAAATTATTAATTAAATATATTGTATACCTTTATATTTAAGATTTATAGATAGCTGAAGTTTAGAACTAATTGTTAGCTTTAGGTAAATAAATAAATAAATGATTTATACATATTTCTGTGTTCTTATCTGACTGAGAAAAAATTAAGGGATTCGCTTCACCTGATTTACTTTTGGGGATTTATGGCGGAAATTCCTAACTAAATACGAATACTCGTATTTTCGCCATATAATGACCATCCCGCGGGATCTGTCCTCGGTCCTCGGGTCAAATGAACTCGAGCTCATACCGTTTTTATTGCGAATTCCAAATGGTGACCCGAATACAACTGAAAGCCACAATGGGGCGGAGTGTCAAGTCACTTTCATTATCAACAAAACAAAGGAACAAAGGATATTTGGCTGCCACCGAAACCTGGAACACACTAAAGAAAATTCAATTATTTAAGTTTCCGTTTGAATTTAAGAATATTTTCCCTTGTCTTGCCTTATTATTCATTACGTCTAATTTCGGTAAGACTAAGGATTTGGCTTATAGTTATTTTTTTTAAGTGTTGATAGTATTTAGTAATCTTTTATCTGATTTCACCCTTAATTATTTATTTGAATATTTCGATTTATTATGATAAGAGATCTGCTCCCTGAACCTAAATTAGTGTTTACATTAATTTTTTAATATTTCCCCTAGTTTTGCCTTAATTTTCCCTTAACTACTTCTTTAAACATTACAATTAAATTTGATAAAAACAAGGTCTACATCCTTTTTGGCCAAACAAAACGTGCCAAAGGCCTTAGAGCGACTAAGAGCCATTAACGCCGGGCTGGTGGGCGGCAGGAGGTTAAGAGCAAAGTCAAAGGCAAAAGGAATTTCTTGATTAAGTAATAGGAATGTCGGGTCGGTACAGAAATGTCAGCGGCGGCCATGAGTGTGCCGTTTTATCTCGGTTTTGACATTTTCGCACTGGCTCGGACAGTGCTGCCAGTCCAGACTGTCAGTGCTGCCCATACTCTGTGACTTTAACGGGACATATCTGTCAAATTGTAAAATGTCAAATATTTTAAACACTTTCTCGCTTAAAATTTATAGAATTTTAATGTTTTTTTTTATACCTTTGCAGCGTATTATAATATTAGTCATTGAAGGAGTCGTTTTCGATCCTATAGATCATAAAAATTTGTGATCAGCACTTAAAGCCCAGTTGATCATTCCATATTTGTCGGAAACATTTTTTTCCAAATTTTATATGGGGTTAAAATTGTCAAAAAATCACAAAAAATTCGATTTTTTCTTAGCCAAATATGAACTAGCATAGAAAAGCTTTTCGAATTGAAATTAGTGCATTTCCGGCTGAATTATGATCGATTTTCATGCAAGGGAACGTAAAATTCGGCTTCCCGAAGTTAGCTTCCTGTCTTGTCTTTCTTGTTTTGTAGTTCTGAGAAGGAAATTGTGTTTAATTATATGAATGGGGTTATTATGAGGCCATCTCTCAAACTGCGATTTGTGAAACTTCGCATAAATTATGCACAAAAAAATACGGCTGGAAAAAAAAGAGACTCACACAATGTGCAATTGCTCCCCGGAGACTCATACCGCTGCCACGCCCCCCTTCGTCCGCCTTTTGCGAGGGCATTTAAGCCGATTTAAGTCGCTTAATACACATGCACAGGACGCAGGTCCTTCAGCAAACTCAAGGGTATATATGTGCTTGTGTGGAGCAGGCTAAGTGCCTCGAAAAACAAAATAAATCAATTTTAAGTGTTGAAATTATGACTTAAAAACTAATTAAAGTAATTAACTGCTGTTTCTTCCTTGTTAATCCTTTAAATTTGGCCCTTAAATGTCAAATATATACTTTAAACCCTAAAAATATTTCATAAATAATATTTCAAGTCCTTGAAAGTATGTTTACACGGTATCAAAGGGTCGAATAAGCCGCCCAAAAATGTATAACGCTTCCATCTTAATGCCAAAAAATGCGGAAAAGCTTCATAAAAGGGAATGAAATTACCACAGGCTCTGTGTGTGTGTGTGTGTATGTGTGTGTGTGCGGAGGACAACGGCAGCAACAATCAAAAAATGGGCAGAGGGGGGCTTTAAAACAAGAAATAAATAAAATAATATAAAATAAAAATGCAAAATGAAAAGGGAAGGAGAAAACGGGAAAGGGGAAAATGAAGTGAATCTGTGTATAAATTTAATTTGGTTTTTTTTTTTTTCGTGTTTGTTTTTGTTGCTGAATGAAAATGTCACATAATCAAATTTTTTAAATGCAAGCGATTTAAGAGTTCCCACAGGAAAGGTGGGTCCTGGCTGGGCATGACAAGGGGACCAGGAACAGGACCAGAACCAGAACCAGGATCAGGTTGGCAGCGGGGCCGGGGGCGAGGGCGGCGTGAGGTGAAGTGCTCTGTTCGGGACTCCTTGCGATGACATATGAAATATTAACAAGAGAGCGAAGCTCCGCTCGCAAAAATTTCCCATGCAGGAAAAGAGTGCGTGTTTTTGTGGCAAGCAAGGGGGGAGGGGAAGTATACGGGTGAAGGAAAGCAGGAAAATTGGGAGGGGTGAATAATGGACCAGGGAGGTAGCGGTGGGGAGGATCAAGCAAGTCGCGCAATTCGCCATCAAGCGTGAAAACAAATTTACTTTAACGATTCAGGGAACAAGGCAGTCGCTGCGAAGCTAAGCCCGAAAAGGATATACCCTTCGAAATATATATAGAAAATATTTAAAAATATTTTGTGTAGTTAAGATATTCCAATATTAACTAAATTATTTTATATATTTAAAAAAATCTAGTTGGATTTTTGAGCTTAAGATAAACTTAAATAAAATATGTTTCTCACCTTTTGAGTGATGAATGAAGGAAATTCTTTTTTTTCTTATAATAAAATATATCAAAATATAAAATATAATATTAAAACTAAAGTTGTAATATTTTCTACACTATCTTTGATAATATTCCCCTCTAAAATATTAAAATAAATTAATAATAATATTAATTATAGACTCGTAATATTTTCTATATTATTATAATATTAAATAAAATTAACAATAATATTAATAATAGAGTTGTATTATTTCCTACACTATCATTGATATTATTCCCCTCTAAAATATTAAATAAAATTAACAATAATATTAATAATAGACTCGTATTATTTTCTACATTATCTTTGATAATATTCCCCTCTAAAATATTAAAATAAATTAATAATAATATTTATAATAGACTCGCATTATTTTTTACATTATCTTTGATAATATTCCCCTTTAAAATACCTTATAACCCCTGGTAAGGGCAAATCAGCTTGAAGATAAAGCCACGTTCTCTGCCTGTCTGTCTATTTGTCTGTTTGTATATAAATTAGAACACATCAAAAGTTTGTGACATTAAATTTGGTGACCCCATACCCATACCCAGTCCCAGTCCCAGGACCTCACCTTATATCACACATGCCGTCACACACGCCAGCGATTGGGCCGCAGATAAATGTTTTAGCAGAATGAGTCTGCGGCGGAGTCTGGGCAAGGGAATGCTGATGCCGATGACAGTAATGATGCTACGCGGGCGCGAGAATAACCGGGTCCGGGTCCGGGTCCGGGTCCTGGTCCGGCTCCAAGCATCAAGCTCCAAATTCAACCTCAACCGCAACAACTACCTCAAGCGTGGCCCCAAACATCTTACAGTCTTACCTCAGTGAATTGAACTTGTTAGAAAAAGTTTCATAAAAGCTAAACGCAAATTTTAAACCATTTGAAAAACTTATTAATTAAGTTTTTAAAAATATTATAATAAATAAAAGGGACAACTAAAAAAATTTACCATTTTTTATGTGTTAAAATTTGTATTATATTTCCATAAATCAGGTTTATGTTTGCATTTTCTGCTTAAATGCCAAATTTCGCAACAATTGTTTAAGTTTAATCCCTGAGAAGAAAGGAAGTTAACTTCGGGAAGCCAAAGTTTAAAAACTATGCAGAAATATCGATCCTAAGTCAAAAATTCATTATTTTCAATTGAAAAAACTTGTATGCTAGTTTTTATTTGGTTAAGAATTCTGCATTATAAAACTAAAATTTTTAAAACTTAATTTTTTGTGAATTTTTCACAATTTTGACGATGTAACTAAACCCCTTATAAAATTATAAAAAAATTAAGTAAAATTTTTGGTCGTCCAAACATGGCTAGATCGACTCGGCTGTTAATGCTGATCAAGACTCCTTCACTTTTTTGCTATCTTATGACTAATATTATAATACCCTGCAAAGGTTTTCCCTTCGTTTCCTTTATAAATTTACCTAATCTAATGAGATATCTATATATATTAACCAGCTATGTATTTGCATTTAATTAATTAACTAATTTGATTATATTTATATTTGTAAAATAATGCAATAGTCACACGAATAACTGAACTTCCGTTTGTGTTAAGGAGGTGCCACTGTGCCACGCACACAGGTTGTGCCTTTAACCAGAACAAGGCGGTCACGATGAAGGTTGCCTTGATTAAATGCTCGGTGTGTAGGGGGGGTGTGAGTGGATGTGGGATCTGTGTGTGTGTGTGTTTGCGAGCGTGAAAATGCAATGACAACATCCCGAAAAAGGCGCTTACACAGACACACTCACACACACACACACATATACACGCAACCAATTTTTGGGGGGCGATGCCTTCACGTATGCCATTACGTTAGGCCATTACGTTACGCATACGCCGCGACCACTTGACTTTTTTCCAGTCACGAATCCCAGAATCCAGAATTACGGAGTCTCCGAATTGTGCGCCTTTGACACTGAACTACAAATCAAAAATTAAATAATATTTATACAAGTTGTTGGAGAAATGAATGTTAAGCATAAATATATGCATTACAAAGGCTTAAAAAAAATGCAAATAAAATTATAATCTTAAAAATTAAACCCCCAATAGATAAAGTCTTTCTTAATTAATTATTTTCTTTAACTAATTACATAATTCCGCATTTCTTCTCCAGTGTCACATGTCCTTGGGCCATTTCTCTTTACTCTCTCCTTCTCCTTTGATGTTCTTTCTTATCGTTCATTCGGAGTCTGTCTGGCTCGCTCGCTCGCTCTCTCTCTCTCTCTCTGTCTCTCCCCACTTTTTGCTTTTACTTTTTATATGTGTTCATATATGCTAACGCTTTCCGAAAGGAAAGAGAAAAAGTTGGGGCGGAGACTGAAGAAGACTGTCAGCTGTTTGAAGGCTTCCACACACGTCGGCTGATATAATGCTAATGGAATGGAAGCTGTGCTATATGCTGTCTCCGATTATAATGGCGGATCCAGCGGCAAGGACCCGCAATGAGTCCCGCAAATGAGGGCAGCTAAATAAGCACCAGAAAACAGTGAGAAAAACCGAGGTAAATTCAATTTAAAATGAGGGAAAATCAGCCAGGGAAATGTTGCTAACTGCAAATGTTGCTTTGTTGCCCTGGAAAATGTTGCTAACTGCAAATGTTGCTTTGGAAAATGTTGCCCTGGAAAATGTTGCTAGACCTAGGTGGCTGTAAGCATGTTGATCAACATAAAAACCAGCTTATAATTCCCAAGTCTTATAACTTTATTAAATTTGTGCACAAATTCATACAAATTTAACTTGGCGAGGCCTTCAACCTAAACTGTATGAACTAAATTATATTTTTAAAATTATTCTGCGTGTAGCAGCAATGCAAGGACCTTCGCGTCCTTTGCTTTCATAATGTAGTTTAACTCATTCTGCCCCCCCTCTTCTCGATGTGTGTTTGTGTGTGTGTGTGTGCGTAAGCGCGCCCCCTTTTCGCCAATGAATATTAAAATATTTGTTGTTTCGTTCAAAAAAACTTTTAATTGGATTGCAGCGTTTTTAATACTCTCATGACCCCCCGCCCGCTCTCCTTGCCCCCTTATTGGCGAGCATTTTTCGTCGCTGGTCACACACAAAAATTGTGCACAAAACTGAAAAATCAATTAAAAAATGGTCGTTTGTCAGTTTGACGCGTTGATATAATGAAATATGCAACAAGAGCGATAAAAAGGCGAGTTGGTTTAAGTCCTCGAATAATCGGAAAAGCCTTTTGGCTTAAACGTGAAATGTCAACGTTCAGCTTTCAAAAAGCCACTTTCAGTTAACTCGATCCAATCAAGAGAGTATTCGGGAAATATATACAAAATATATAAATTTTAGCATATAAAAATATATAGAAACTTATTATTATCCTTCCTGAATGAATATAAATATATAAACAGACTTGTACATATTATAATCCTTCCTGAATGAATTGTTATTCAAATCAATCAGTTAACTCGATCCAATCAAGAGAGTATTGGGAAATATATACAAAATATATTAATTTTAGTATATAAAAATATATAGAAACTTATTAATATCCTTCCTGAATGAATATAAAAATATATAGAGACATATTATTATCCTTCCTGAATGAATTGTTATTCAAATCAATCAGTTAACTCAATCAAATTAAGAGAGTTTTGGGAAATAATTTATATAAATTGTAATATTTAAATATAAATTGAGGCTGGTACTTATCACTATCCTTCCTGAATGAATATAAAATTAAAAACTATATAGACAATTGTACATATTATTATCCTTCCTGATTAAATTTTTATTCAAATCAAAATCAAAGACAAACAGACTTGTTCTGGTATGGTGGTCAGTTTTTATTAGATAAATTATACATTTTACTTTTTTTTTTGCTTTTTTTCTTCGCTTTCCATTGGTATTTGGTTTTTTTTTTATAAATATTTGATCTACATATAGTTTACATATTCATTGTGTATATATATTTCATTTATAGCCATAGAACAATTATCACATCTTACATATGTATGTTGGCTACCCTTAAACGTATCCATTACATGTTTACTCATATGTATGTTTGTGTGTGTATGGGGGTGGGGTGTGTGTGTGTGTGTGTGTGTGTATGTAAGGGGTGTGTGCTTGGGTGTTGTGCATTGTTAAAGAATGAATATAACCATAAGAGGGGCAGGGGGTGTAATGGGTGCATGCTGTAAGCTCATGGCTGCTGGTAGCCCATCTTCCATGTCCCATGTTCCGGTAGTGCAAAAACTTTCCGCATTTCCCAAGTCATACCATTTTCTTTATATACTTTTCCCCCCCCCCCCCCCCCC
>VNJR01012359.1:0-13640 GCA_008042585.1 Drosophila punjabiensis | reverse complement strand
TTTTTTTTTTTTTTTTTTCCCCCCCCCCCCTCCTGAATTTTCCCCCCCCCCAAACCATCTTCTTGGTAATAATTAGACGACGGCTGCATCAGAAAGTTTGCTCATTTATATTGTATAAACATTGCCTTTGGCCAGTTCCGGATCCGACACTGCTCTTGGCCTTCTTCGGTTCCGGTGACTTTTGCCTCAACGAAAAAACAACAAGAACAAGAAATCACAAAGAATATGTACTATAAGCTACTTAAAATTAAAGTTTAAATAATAAAATTGTCCGTCACGAGTTGCTTAATAAGCCAGCTTCTACTTTATGAAATATTTTCTAGCAAAGACAATGCTCAAATTAAAAAAAATATATGTATGAATAAAAACAATAAAATATGGACAATATTACCAGGCACATGTATAATTTTTGGAATTTTTGCCAGCTGGCGATGACGACGACCTCGGGAAATGGCCTATAAAATGGCTGAAATTGGCGATGCCTTTGGCTTTATCCTCATTTCCATTTAATTTTTGAAGCCGACGCTGGAAAGTATGCTACGTATTTCGCTCGAGCCAAGTTCAGTGCGTGCGTGTGTGTGTATATATGTGTGTGTGTGTGTGTCTTAGCCATATGGCCTCTGTGTGTCTTTGTGTGTGTGTGTGTGTGTGTGAGAGCGTGTCCCCTTTGGACGTGTGCTAGTGAGTGTGTAAGCGGCTTTGTGTTAAACGTTTTAGCCTGGCGGCGCTGTCAGTCGGCAAATTTCAAAGGTTGGCCAAGACACCAACAAGGGCAAAGGGCACAAAGGCACACAAACACACACAAAGGCAAAGGACCAAAGTCAAAGAAGACAAAAAAACAAAAAAAGGAAAAAAAGGAAAAGGCAAAGGCACAGACAGGGGCACGGGGCGGAATTGGTAAATGCATTAGTTATTTAAAGAGTGAAAACATTTGTTTTGGCCTGTTGCCCTCTCACGCTTTCCGCTTTCCGCTTTCTGGCCAACAACAAGGCTGTTTGTTGTTGCCGCCGGAAACGATGACGATGATAATGGTAATGGCCATGCTAATGGCAATGCAGATGCCGATGCTACAGTTGAGCCTCTCTAGCATGAACAGAGGTAAAATACAAAATATTTAATAGAATCTCTGATAAAATCAAACAATATAAGAATTAATTTAAGAGTAAATTACATATAAAAACAAAAAGTGAAGTAAACTTTAGTCAGGAAATATTTCTATATCCTTTCAAACTATATCCGTATAGGTTGCAAAACTTGAGGCTTGAATAATCCAAATATTGAATGCCAATCGAAACATATACGTCTTTAAGCCACAATTCGCTGTTTGCCCATCAAAGAAGACCCCAAGAAGGCCTTAAGCAGGAACAATCCTTAAATCGATAGTTTTCGATATAAAATATATAGATCGATAGGAAAATTAAACTTAAAATAACAATAATTATGCCAAAAAGTGTTCATTTTAATTTGGAAAGTTGTTCTGTGTTAGTTTTCAGTCGACTTACAAATCTGCATAGCAAGTTCATAAATTTAAAATTTGTTGCCGAAATTTTTGAAATTTAAAATATAAAATTATACAATTTTGACATAAAATGTTCACTTTTTTTTTTTGGCTGCGGACATGGCTAGATTGACTTGGCTGATGATACTGGTCAAGAATATATATGATTTATAAGATCAGAAATGATTCCTTCACTGCGAAAGAAACACAAAATAACTTAAAACACGATCTTTAAATGCCACGAAATATATAATATGATATTTTATATTTATGTTTTATGTTTTCCTAAATTAAGTTGAATTTTAAGAGCGAATTAGTAACAGAAATATTTGTGATAATGAAAGATTAATTTCAAGCAGCATTTTAATTAATTAATTTTAATGTTTTACTTTTTTAATGTGTTTACTTATTTAAAAAAATCTGTTTGTTGTCTGAAATTATAACACAAACAATATTTACACCTTTAATTATATTAAAATATCATTAATTAATTATATTAAAATATTATTAATTAATAAATTTACTATAAAATAATAAAACTAAAATAAAATTAATTTTTGTAAATCTATAAAGCATTTCATGGAAGTTGACATTTAGAAAATGAATTTCTCAAGAGAAGAATCTATACAGAAAAGGTGTACATGTGTGTGTGTGTGTGTGTGTGACCCCCTATGTGTGTGCAGGTGTGTGTTTTGTGTTTTTTTTGTGTTTTTGTGCAGGAGAATCCAGGAGAAAGCAACGATTATGCCGCCCACTTAGTAGATGCACTCCCCGAGCAGATCGCACTCGCCCTTCTCGAGCGGCTTGAGCCACAGCGGATTGTAGTTGGGGCAGAGCTTCCGGTGGATGGGAATGCGGATCTGGACGGGCGTCGTCGCCACGCCCTCCCATCCGCTGTGCCTCTCGAAGCGCGTCCCGTCCGACCTGTTGCACTGCATGCTGAGCGGCTCCTGGACGTACATCGTGTACAGCTGGTCGATGCGCGGCTGTGTCCACTGGATGCTCCGGTAGTTCGACGATCTGGCGCCATTCAAATGGATGCCATGCTGGTGCTCGGTCCTACGGGAAAAATATAGAAAATATTGTAACTAGAGTGTAAGATATAAAATTAACTGTAAAATAGTGAAAATACCTATATTTAATTTTTTATTTAAATAAGAATATATTTTGAGTTTATTTTATATTATTATTTTATAAGTTAAAGTTAAAGATTTAAGTTATTATTTTATAAGTTAAATCTTGAATATGATTAAATAAATAAAATATCGATTTTTTCTTGTTTACTTGAATTACTATAAGTTATCTTATCTTATCGCAGACTTATCGATGTCATATCGAATTTTGGAGGAAATATCCATAAGAATGTTATGATTTTGTTGAGAAAGGAAAAGATTAACCTTATTTTACAAACTTTTCCTTTTAAATTTTGAGTTCTGTTTTTGATTTTTAATAGATTTTGAAAATAAGTTTGATTTTTTATCAATAGTTTATCGATATATTGGTAATTTTTATATATTTGAGACTAAAATCGATAAACAGTGATTGAAAGCAAACCGAGAGGAAAAGAATGAAATAAAAGATTGATAATAAAATTGAAAAAGATGGTGGCACAACATATATGTACATATATATATATCGATGTTTTCTAACAACCTTATTTTGATCTTCATATATAAACCAGAGAGAATACAAGATCTTCGATCTGAGACGTTTTTTAAACTTAATTTTCTATCCGCTCTGCAAATATCCTTTAAGAAATCCCATAAGCAACCTTGCAAGCTCTTTGACTAAAATGTGACTAATTGGTTTTTGAATAACAATAAAAATTAAAATCCCCTTTGAAAATGTTGATTCGATTTTGGCTTGATCGCTGAACCCGAAAAACCGCTAAGAGCCCCCTGATTTTGAGCCATGGCTGCAAGGCAGCGACTGACAACTGCTCGCTCTGCGTATATATTCTGTTATTTTCCCCTTTTTTTTTTGTGCTGTTTTTTTTCTGTGCTTTCCCTTTATTTCAACAATTATAACGCCCATGCACATTCATGGCGTTCTATCCATCCGTCCGTCCCCGAGGGTGTTTTTGCGGCGTTAATGGAAGAAATATTTTTTAATCTACGCAGCGGAACCGACGACAGATGGGTCGCGGGCGGGGGGCTGGGCTCGCGGTTGGGCCTGGACCTAGGCTGGGTCCTGGATCCTTGCTGTGGGTGCGGGCTTAGGGCCTTTCATTAAGGGGGCATCCTTCGGCTGTCTCCTTCTTGTGCATCAAAGGGAAACTTTTCGGCATTCCTTTTCGGCGCTCAATTCCTTGGCGCATTCATAACGCCGAAATGCTCTTTGTTCCCGCTCCCACTCCCGCTCCCATGCCGCATCCCATCCAGAGGACCATCCGGACCCCTCGAAAGGTGTTCGCTAATTGCCAACTTTAAGCAGCTGAGCATCGGGGAATGAACGGCAAAGTTTGCATTAGATTAGGGCCGCCGCAATGAGAGCTAAGAGCTCCGAGCTCCGAGCTCCGAGCTGGGACTGAATCCTGGAATGGAATCCTTGGTGGAGGAGTAATTTCCGTGCCCCGCCAGCGGCGTCTGGCTTGGGCCAAAGTTCAACTTGTTTGTTGAGGTCACATTTTCCACTCAGTCCGACTTAAGTCATTATACTCGTTATACTTGGCGAATAGACCGTAAGCCACACAAGTAACACGTTGTGGCCACTAATTGAAAATGGGTTTGTGGGGCAACGACTAAGCGGAAATATATATATAAATATTGGAAAGCAAACTAAACAAAATCAACTTGAATTTAAAAACGAAATTGCAAAGAAAAGAAAGGAAGTTAACGTTGGGAAGCCATCAAATGGGAAAGCTTTTTTGAGCTAGTTTACAAATTACATTACATTACAAATTAAATATTTAAAAAATTACAATTATTTTGTAAATTTATAAATTATAAAAAACTTTAATGATAAAGTATAAATACTTTATACGAAAACATCAATAGAATATATTTTAAACAGAAATTCAATTTATCTGGAAACAGCTTAGATAAACCTTGCAAATGTCTTCGATATCATATTGATTTTTTTCAACTTTAGAAATGTCTTCAATATTATATCGATTATTTTGATATGTATTTTAAAATCATACTGATTTCTTGGATATTTTGTATAATAAATGATTCTGGAGGAGCAACAATTTAAGAAAAAGCTAAATAAAAGTATTAAAATCGTTATCATTAAAAAAACTTCAAGAAATACAAAACAATACAAAAAAGATTAATTTTATGAATCTTTGAGATCAGAATATCAATAAAGCAAAAATTTAACAGAAATCCAATATATCTAGACTTATTTTTATAAAATTTACAAGTGTATTCTATTTCATAGTGTAAATCTTACTGGTTTTTTGGTTACTAAACGATTTTAAATAGGTTTTGTGGTAAAGGAACTAAATATAAAGAGATCGGTACAAAAAACTTGCTCTATTGTTATAGAGATATCGATAACAGAGAGTTTAAATAGAACTTTGATATGTATATTCACTTTATATATAACATAACTAAGAAATTTATTTCGAAGGACATTGATTTTGAAGGAAAAAGAGGCAATATAGATTCGATAAATACATTTTTGATATCACAACGATTATTCATACTGGTTTCTTAGACTAAGAATATTTTTTTTTAGGTTTTTAAGACAAGTTCTCATACTCACCGCTTCATGTAGATAAAGTAGTTCTCCAGCGTCTCCTCGGAGACGGAGCTCTTGCAGACCTCCAGCTTGGTGGCCGGATAATAATGGATATAGTTGACGCACATCTCGTCGCTGATGGAGAAGCCGCCCAAGGCGGCGGTCTTGTCCTCCTTGGTGTTGTAGTAGCAAGTGGTAACCAAGGCGTCGCCCTGTCCAAGGAGAACACAACAAATAAAATACATTTAAAATAAAATAATTTGTATTTAAAATAATAAAAAAAGAAATTCATGCTTGCTCACCGGCAGGACGCGTGGCTTGTAGTGCAGCGTACGCATCTCCTGGAAGTGATTCGAGTAAAAGTCATCCCGATTCACCTCGCGCAGCTCCTGGTCGCCGCGAAAGTGCCGGGTGAGGACACGGACGCCCCTTAGATGCGTATGCAGCTGGGAGCCAAAGATGATGATACCGGTGGCGGGCAGGGCGGCCTTGGTGCAGTCTGCCACACAGTAACCGCTCAGCGGGAAGGCCGTCTGACCAGGAGGAATGGCCATCTTGTCGGTGTACTCCAGTCCCAGTTCCATAACGGCGGCATCGTACTGTCGCAGCACCTTCGACATCTTGATGCGAAAGCCCGAGTTGTCCACGAGTCCTGCCACGATGATGATGATGATAATGTCATCACTTAGCCAAATCCCCTGAGAAATCCCAACCTCCTCCACTCACCTGCCTTCATCTCCGGATTATTAAAATGCACCTCCAGGCGAACGTAGGGATTGAAGCCCGGCCCTCCAATCGGAAGTCCTGCCTCTGGAGGATATGTAAAAGTGCTGGCGCCCATGGCCCAGAGTGCCATTACCTTCGAACAGACCTTGGCCTTGGCCGGCAGCTTTTCACAGTCGCCATTGTACAGTGGTATGTCCTCGTGCTCCCCAGCCTCGCAGTGGAAGACCTCCATGTGATGGATGATGCCGGGTGTGCGGATCAGTGGCTCGAACTGGACAATGTGATGTCGATGGTGGATGACGCTGTCCAAGCGTTGAACGTGACACCAGTAGGTGGTCTCCTTGTTTGGAATTGGGGCCTCTTTCAGAGTGATCTCTACCTGATCCAAGTCGCTGAGGAAATATAAAAAAAAGCACGAGACCACATGGCGTATGAGTAATATTTTCTTATTTATTACATTACGTATACGCCTTGTGAACTTACGTTTCGGGAATGAGTATCTTGTCGGCTCGCAGCAACTGCAACATTTTGACACCCGCCTCATGCGGTGCCGTCACATTGGGCAATGGGAACTGATGATCCTCCAGGGCAAGCTCCGTTTCGCCGCGGGCCCACGCCACGTACATGGTGCCCTCCTGGAAAAAGGATGTCACCAGAGGAAGAGAAAGTAAGTTTTAAAACGGATGCCACCAGAAGGAGAGGGAGTAAGTTTGAAGGAGCTACAATATGGGGGAAACCACACTCACATGCAATCGCAAATCCAAAGGATCGCAGGTATCAAACTTTCGCTTAAAGGCCAGCGTAAACTCGTCCATTTTGAAGACCTCGCAGTCCTGCTGATAATCCCTACGCACCCACTTGCCATCGGGACTGGTGTACGTATCGGTGACCGCATTAAAGAATCCATTCTGATTCTCAAAGAAACAAATATCCGCATCGGCGAGACCGCCGCGCTTCGAGAAGCCAAGATAGAACCAGCGATGCTGCTCATTGAAGGCATTCTGCAAATGGAAGAGCACCTCCTGCTTGTACCAGTCCACCATCCAGCTCAGCTTGATCTCCTTGTCGTCCAGATAGATCTCGTGCAGCTTTGTGTCCGAGAGTCCTGCAAAAGGGAGAATTTATAAGAGTTAAATATAAGATTTTACTAAGCTTTTCTTGGATATATTTTCAACAATTATACAAGTAATAAATAGAGCTCACTTCTTCTACTTCTCGTTTAATTAATTAATTAATTAGAGTGTCACATCGATATCCCCCACTTTTTTTTTTATCGATGTCATCCGACCTGTGGACAACATTCTTCCGTGGGGCAGGTGCTGCTCCTGGACAGGCCGAGTTATTGGAGGCCATTAAGCCGGCTCCTCGTCTGCTTTGGTTACCCAAAGCCCAATCCCGGCAACTGCTCCCGGTTACGGATACGGATCCGTGGAGATGGCGCGATAATCAAGTTGCCTTTTACTAATTACCCAAATAAAAGCAAGCCACGCGACTTCCATTCATCTCCTGTCCCTCATAACCCGCTCGAGCTTCATATACACTGGCCAAAAAAAGGGTAGCTTATTTAATTTATTTATTTCTATGCAGAATTATGAACTAAGCTATAGGAGAGCCATCAACTCTGTGACTTTCGGCTATTTAATATTCAAAATCCACCAATCTTAATTATTTAAATAAATATTGGAGATTTTATAACGCTTTTAAAATGTGCCTAAAAATATGCTAAGCTTTTTATACTCTCAATTATTTTGATCTATTATTTTCGAATCTACTTAACATTATTTTGCAATAACGAGAAACAGAGAGTGCTACAATATAACAATAACTATATTATATAAATTATAAAATGTAATAATAAATTTAATAGCTTTAATTTCCTTTTAAAAATGTGAACAAAACTATGCTTTATTTTTAGCGTTAACTAATTTTTATTTAGCATCAATTTCTAGCATTAGGAAAAGTGTAAAAGTCTTTAATTCCATATGTTTCATAATTAAAATAATGATTTAATTTAATTTTGATTGAATGATTTAATTTCCTTTTAAAATATGCCCAAAATAATGCTATAGTTTTCTATACTTCAACCTAATTTGTTCAACTTGCTTTTCAGCTCCACTTTAAACGATTTTTCGTCAAAAAGAAGAGAATGAAAAGGGAATTTATTTCATTTGTTTCGTAATTCAAATTAAATTAAATTCAATTAAATTAAATTTTCTCTCTCTGTTCGCGTAGCACAGACACTTGGCAACCCGGTCAGAGCGCGGATATGGCCAAAGGGGCCAAAGGGGGGGACAGTGGCCAGAGGGGTCAGAGGATATGCCGGCGTGGATTTATGTTGGCAGCGAAGTTGCTCCAAACGGCAGCACATCAGGCACATCAATTACAGCAACAACAGCAATCGTGAATGCAGCGGAGCGGCAGTAACGAGAGCGAAAGAAAACCCAATAAAATGTCAAATCCAATTGGCAAACACACGCCGAGATCGAGGACGTGGACGTGGACGTGGACATGGAGGAGTACCAGAAGGAGAGAGAGAGAGAGAGAGGGGAGGGGAAAGGAGGTCCAGGGCCAGGAGGTGGCCCTGGACGTGGACGTGGACCGGGTTGTGGCTGTGGATGTGGCTTTGCAGAACGCAGTTCGTAAAGTATATCAAACTGTTTGTCAGTGAACAAAAAAGCACTGTGAGAAAATAATTCTATAATTTTAACTTAAGTCAAAGGGCTTAAATTTATTTAAATAATAAATAAATTCTATTTCAGTTAGCTTTTTATACCCTTTCAGGGTATTATAATGTTAGTTATAAGCCTGCAAAAATCATATATCTTCGTAATCAGCATTTAAAGGCGAGTCGATTTAGCCTTGTTTGGAGGAACAAAAATTTTATTAAATTTTTTCAAAATTTTATAAGAGGTTACATTGTTTCCGAATTAAAATCAATGCATTTTTGGCAGAGTTATGATGGATTTCCAAGCAAGGGTATAAAAACTTCGGTTTAGCTTTCTTTCTTGTTCAAAGTATTTTTTTGTAATTAAAAAAATACTTATTTAGTAGTACATATTTCTATATAACTATATTTTAAATTGAAATCTATTAAAATTGTTCTAAAACAATTTTCTCTAACAAATATGACGTTTTTAACAGATTTATAAAAAGGTTTTGCCTTTTTAGACAATTTTAAAACGGGTTTAATAATTAACCTTTATTACAATTTTGATTTTTTGTAATGGGTTTTCCCTGTTTGTCTATTTCTTGACATTGCTTAAAATGTTTTTAATTCCTTAAATTCTTCTTGTGGTAATATTAATTTTCTAAACTGATTTAAAAAAAATATTTCCTTGTTTTGATAATTTTCAAATGGTTATCAAATCCTTTAAGTCTCTAATTTTGATTTAATAAACTAGTGTTAAAAATAAGTTACCTAATTTTTGACAGTGTTTGTAAAAGTTTTTAAATTCTTATTGTATTATTGAGGCCTTTAGAGTTTTTAACATTTAATTTGACAGACTTTAAGTATGCTGCATTTTTTTCTCAGAATGTTGCTAAGAATATATATTACAAGTTAATAATATAAATTTTTTCAATATAGAATTTTTTCCAGTGCACCTAGATGAAGACACAGAAGCCGAAAGCGAAAGCGAGAGCGAGGGAGAGAGCGACAATAAAAACACTCGATTACAATCAAAAGTGACAGGGAGGGAGGCTACCGTGGTTTCTCTTTCTCTCTTTTTTTTTTAGTACAGGGAGCGGGTTATCGAAGGAAAGAGCAGGAGGGGGAGAGGAGTCTACCTAGCCTTCCCCTCCCCCTCCCCCTTCCTCTCTCCCGATTCCAGGCAATGGTGCGTTGATGAATTTCGCTTTCCGGACCAGAGCAGTTCAATCAAGTTCAGCGGAAGTAATATGCCCCAAACGAGTTTTGGGTTGAAAGTCCCTTTCCAGCTCTCTGTGTGCGTGTGTGTGTGAGTGTATTGTGTGTGTGAGTGTGTTGTGTGTGTGTGTGTGTGTGAGTGTGTTGTGTGTGTGAGTGTGCTGTGTGTATTGTGTGTGTGAGTGTGTGTTTGCCACTAAAATTGATTTGTTACCGTACATATGTCTCACTTCACTTTTACAAGCGGCACGGACGCACACACACACAGGAGACCGCAGGACCACAGGACCTACAGCTACAGCTACAGCTACAGCTACTCCCCCCCCCTTTCTCCGGTTTCTCCCCTTTCCCCTCGCTTTCTCCGGTGAAAGTTTGGTAAAACGGAACAAATCGGTGCTTGTGCTTGTTCCGCTGCCATTTCGCAATTGTTCCGCTGCGACCCGCCGGCGGTGGCGGTGGCGGTGGCGGCGGCGCGAATCGAAATCGAATTTCGAAACCAATTCGAAAAAAAAGGGGTCACAAACTCATAATTGGCTCGGTTGATCGGTAATTATATTTGCGAATGCCAGTTTCCGGTCTTTTGGGTTTTCGGTTATCTGGTTTTTCCGTTATTCGGTTTGTCTTTGTCTTTAAAAGTCGGTTTGATTATAAGGAAAACATATATATTCCGAGCTATGTTGCGAGTTTATACGGAATAAGGGGTGCAATATATATATAAAAGAGGAAAGGTTTAATGTGATATATCGATAAAAATATCAGCATTAATTATATATCGAAAATATCGTAAACTTTTATATATGTATATGTATTAGATATAGAAAATATGGTATACTTTGACATATTACAATTTTAAAAATCTAAAAATATCCTATTTAGGGTAAAACTAATGAAATTATCGAAAAAATGCCAGATTTCATATAAAACTATCGATATTATCGAAAGAAAAGTCACTAAAATATTGTATAATTAATATGTTTCTCTTAAGAAATATATTTCTTCGATATCTTAAACATAATACGGTCAAAAAAGCCTTTGAATTATCGGTTTATTAATCGCCTTTCGCAACTAATATCAATACAGAATAGATATATCGATATTTTGTGTTAAATATTCGGTTAAATATTGCCTAAAATTGGGTAATAAATATATAAATTATCGGTTGCTGCTACCAAAATGGTGTATAAATTATATTTAGTTTATAGAACTTAATTTTGTAACTTTATAACTTATGCTCTTGTGCGTTTCAATATATATAAATTCACTCTTAAGACGAATTTCCAAGTCATTATTGTTCAAAAATAACTTCTGCATTTGATTTGACATTATAGAACCGAGGTACGTTTGTGTAGTTACTTTTCTGGGAACCTGAGCAAAGTCAGGAGTCGGTGCCTTCTTGGAATGCCACAGGACCAGCCTCATCATCATCATCCTCCCCTCCCCCTCCTGGCATTTAACAGCCGTATTATACGGGTAAATATAGCCGTATCCATCTACCTAAGTAATTCAATTTGTATCGCCTTCTCCGTCGGGGGGCCTGAGTTCAGGGGTCAGTCCATGGGAGTTCATTGTAGATTCAGTTCGGGGGAACAGCTCTGCCCGAGTTGATTTCAATTCGCATTGATTGGGCCCTCAGCAGTGCTGGCCTTATATCGACTATATGTTTCTCTTTAAAAACTATTAATAGATATGGATTTGGAAGCTTAATTATCAGTAATAAATGGTTTCAGGATAATGCAATAAGAAATGTTTATAGTTTGCTGCCTGCTGCCTTTGTGTATACAAGTTTTTTGTTTTAGTGTTTTAAAAGAAAATCTAATTTGTCGGATGCTCCTCACATGCCTGAGTTTTACACTTTTCCTTCATCGTCTTTTTTGGCAATTTGATTCCCGGCAAACAATATAGCAGGTATGAGAGTATGAGAGTGTGATAAAATTTAATAAACTTGAAGTTTATTGCATTCGCCCCACTGCCTACCCAATCGAGAAGTTTTTCCGATTTTTCCTGGCCGCTTGAACTTGAAATGGCATTTGGACGCAGCTTCGTGTCATTCGAGGGGGCAGGAAGGGGATTTTTGAGAGGACTCTAAAGGGAATCCTTCGCATAGTTTTGCGTTCTCTAGATGATGAGGACGTTGGCGCGGAAATGCCAAAGCGCACAGGAATTTTCTTATTATTTACTGGCGAAGCGAACGAAGCGGCGGCACTCGAAGGCATGTCCAATTTACCGCCACCCACCACCCACCACCCGTCACACCAGTCACTCTCCGAATCCAATGGATTCATTTCCCAGGAATCTCATCCCATACCCCTAACCATACCCATGCCCCAAAGGGGACAGCTCCTCAAGCTGCACTGGGAAATGGCTTCATCAATTCATTGACAAATTCGAATGCCATTTGTCATGAATTCAATTAGGAATTAGGTCGGAATAAAAGGAGGGAATTAATATAAACAACAATTTGTTAAATATTAAAGGGACTCTGGGCCATTAATCATTCATATTTGAATCGTTAAGAATTGTTTATATAATATTTTTATATTTCATATTAAATACGAGTTGAAGTGAAGAATGAATGTTAAATTCATTGACTCCCATTCATTGGTGAATTCATTTTGGATGAGTTTTTGTAATAAAATACATTGTTAAATTATTGTGTTTGAGTTCATTGTTGTACTATATTCAAATTAGTATTTGTGTTATCTGTGCCATTATTGGTATTAACTTATTGGTATTTATTTTCATTGGTAAATTTATCATTGGTGAACTTGCATATGCTTATTTATTAAAGCCTTCCAATTGCTTAAACTATAAATCATTCATTATTTCTTCCTATTTAAATGTCTGGTTTGGTGTTACTTTTTCTATTGGTGTTTTTTTGTCGTTAATTTTCATTGGTGAATTTTTATATCCAAATTTATAAAATGCATTGCAATTGCAAAACCTATGATTTATTTACTCTTTATATTTTAATGTCTGGTTTAGTGTTACTTTTTCTATTGGTGTACATTTCTTTTGCTGTTACTTTTTATTGGTGAATTTTTCTTTAATGAGTTTTTAAGTTAAAGAACAGAATAATTAGATAATAGTTAGACATTGCTAAATTAATTGATGACTTGTTGCTTATTTTATCTATTTAAATGAGTTTAACAACATAAATGAATTGATTTATTCAACAACATCGTAAAATATACACCAATATTTATTTATTTACTCATTTAAAGTAAAGTAAATAAATAATATGTATATAAATATAATAAATTTTAATATATAAATAATTTAAATTTATAAATGTTTTAAATTTTTTATATAAATAATAAATTTTAAAAGAGTTTTTATTTTGTGAATTCACCAATGAAACTTAACTTAACTTAACTTAACTTTAAAATTATTTGTGTTGATATTTTCCTTAAATAAAACTTTATACATAAAAGTTCATTAGTGAATTGATATTGAATGTATTTTTTATTGGTGTTTCCATGGGTTTTGTACAGTGTACACCTCCTTTGCATTCGGACATTGGGCGGCTGCCACAGGGCGCTTTGGGGATGATGTCATTATAATAATGTTATATGCACAAATCGTCAATTGGTTTGGCCCGGGGACGATTTAGCTTGGCTCTGGATTTTCCCCCCCCCCCCCGACTTGACTCACTTACCCCATTGCCCCATTTTCCGTCCGACATTTTCCCGCCGCTTTCCCGGGTCCGTCTCTTCACCTCCGTTGGCATTCCGGCATTCACATTCGTTCATTCAAATTGGCGCTCAAGTGACGCAAAAGCATCTTGGGAATGAAATGTTCGTGCTTTCTCTGTGCCCCTTCTACAGCTTTCTTCACCTAGCCCCCCCCCCCCCCCCCCCCCCCCCCCCC
>VNJR01012356.1:0-11955 GCA_008042585.1 Drosophila punjabiensis | reverse complement strand
TGTCTCCTTGGATATCCATCAATTTTTCGCAATATGTTTCGAGAAGTTGCATTCGGTATTCCATTTGAAACCTATCGAATGAAATAGTTTTTTCCTCAAATGACGTTCTCATACGTTAAATATCACTCATAACCCTGTAGTGTTTTTGCATAGCCAATATTAGTTTAGCATTAGGCTTTGACGATACTTCCTTTTCTTTTTCAGACATTATAAGTTAATTTAAATAAATAAAATATTCCAAATAAAATAAATCGGCCACAAGGGTTAAATAAATCTCTCTCCAAAATGCTTAATAAATCTCCAACGATATCCAAATTTTAAATTTTGATTAATTAAAAAATTTAAAATTCCTCCAAAAAAACTTTATTGGTTTGTATAAGGGTTAAATGTGCACAGAAGCACCACCAAATACACAAAATATGTTTGTATGTGTGTTTGCCGTTAACCAAAGCCAAACAATGCACAAATGTTGAATTTTGTTTGCCAAATAAATTGTCCAAACTATTTAAGTGGATCCCGTACGGGTTAAAGATGACCACAAACACCGCGAAAAAATGCCAACAAATGTATAACAATTTTCTCCAGGCTGAATCTTTCCATAAAAACCGAATTAATGTCCAGGCAAATACATATATGAATTTACAACTGTGAGCAGGGCTTAAATTCACTGCCGAGTTTTGTAGGAACTTTTGACTATATACAGTTTGAAAGTCACTGCCGATGAATATGGCGCTAAAAATTAACCGATGTGCAACATAGAAGCCACTGACACCGTATATATATAGCAGAAAAATAACTGCTCTACAACTGCACAATAGGGAATTGAAATTGGCGGCGAAACGTCGGTATGTATGTACATATGTAGATGTAGCTGTACTTTTGCATTTGTACCGTATGTATAAAACGCACATAAATTTCTAAATTTTCGCAAAATTTTAACATCATAAGTTTTGTCAAAGGCAGTTCACTTTTATATTTTTGTTTATTTGGGGTTTAATAATTTTTTCCAATATAAGTAGGTGCCAAGAATTATTACCATTTATAATGCACACATACACACATAAAGTGGAGTGCTCACAAATTTTAATTTTTGGCACTGAATATCTGGTTGTTAGGCATGATTTTTCAATAACTTTCCGTTCCGAATCCAATTGCTTTCGCCAGCAATTAAAACAGCTTCGCCGAATTCCACCAGCTAGATTTTTCGCCAACAATTAAAAAAACTAAACAAGTGCCGAGACGACGAGAGGTGCACTGTTTTTTGTTAGTTTTTTCCGACGCGAAAATAATGAAAAGCTAGCCGTAGTCCCTGCTCGGGCGCCATGAAAATCCGGAAGAGTTTTCCCGGAAAATTTACTATTTTAAATTTAAGTAAAAGAGATTGGCGGCTAGCGACTGGGGAATTTCCGAAGAAGAAGATGACGAATGGAAGTCGATTCCAAAATTTTATTGCTGCCAGAAGCTTTGAGTATCGATCGGCAAAATCTCCCCGAGCAGCATACAGCTCCGCATAGCCACGAACAGAAAAGCTTATCAGTTGCACTCAAGCTTGAGCATAGCCGAGTTGTTTATGATTCAACTGATAAGCTTTTGTACAAATTGGTTCGGCTGCATGTATTCAATTAAATCATTCATCTTTTCTTAAGCTAACAATAAAACTTAATCTACTGCTCCAACAGTCGTAATTTTTGGCGCGACTTAACATTCTCCCGGCCGTTGGATGAGTGCTCAGCCGTCGCTGATGTCGAACGCAAAACTCCGTGAGTCAGATTCGGGTGTTGGCTGCTCACTCGATGTCCGGGGCTTGGAACGTCGTCGTCGTGGTTTCAAATTGCTGCGTCGTTGTCTTATACCAACTGTAATGATCAGTATAATGGATACTGCTAGGGCCACGTAGGCCGCTATTTGATGAAGCTGTACTGCGCTGACTTCATTCTCCCATTTTGCATCCTTCAGTTTGGCCAGCTACTGTTGTAGGACATCTAATTCGCCTAGTTCGGCATCGCCTACCTTGGTTGTAGTTTCTTCAACTGGTTTTGATGTCTCTTCTACGTTGATCTGGGTGATGTTGCCAAAACGGTCATATGTTGATTTTGTCTCGCTGAGCTGAGTGCTAATATGCTAACAATGTTTTTTGAGTTGCGTGCAGTGCAACCTGCATCGAGTGATAACAAGCCCGTTCCATCAATGTGTACTGTAGACGGAATTCCCTTGCTGAACTGAACTGAAATTCACATCGATTGTCCACGCTAACTGTAGCCTGATGATTGATGCATATGTGCTCATCATTTGGTAGTTTTAGACATTGCTCAAGCTTGTCCTTAGTTAGTCCCATGAACTGATCTCTATGGGCATTGACGGTTATGATCTTTGTTTTAAGCTTAAATTCATGCCAGTTTCCTTCCTTCTATACTGGAATGGGGATGATGCTAAAGACTTCTTGCTGTGCACTAACGGTAGTGTTATTTTGAAGACAAAAAAGAATCAGCATGCATGATTCTATACAGTTGAATAACCTCATTGGATGATACTGGCAGCTGTTGATCCGGCGGGATATGCTCCCAAATCTGATCGAGTTGATCCCTTAGCTTTTTAGTCGCCTTGATAATTCCCTCGTTCTTTGTTGAGAGCATCTATTTCTCCCTCTATGGTTCGGATGCGATCGTTGGTGGCTGAACTGCCTTTCCTCACTACAGAATTGAAGTTTGATTTTTCAATGGCATCACCAATATGTCCTCGTTGGATTTGACATTACTTATGAGCTTGGAATATCTTCAGCGTATTTGGAATCAAGCACGCCAAACAATGAATTAGCAACGTTACCGACTATATTCAGTGGTGATCTGCGCTGCCGTGAGTGGTTAATCAGCTCATTTCCGGATTGTAACTCGGTGTTTAAATGTTAAAAATGCTCATATATCGAGTTACAAGCATTGATGTTTCGTAATTCTGAACACTTATGTTTAGGCTCAGTTATGCCGGTAGTCAATATTCTCATATCACTCCAATATGGCTGCAAGTCGTAGTACACGATGATATTCCATTGTGAAATCGCCATTCTTGGGGTCTCAATTCGTTCATAGAATATTCCTGGCTGATTTGCGAAATGTGTGGCACTTGCTTGTTGTCCCATTGCTAGTGGCAGAATGAGTAACATTGGCTGACTTGAGAAATGTGTGACACTTGCTTGTTGTCCCATTGCTAGTGGCAGGATGAGTAACATTGCCAGCAGCGTCGGAAGAATCGGAGATGACCCCGGGGTGAAGCGAGATTTGCATCGGGAGGAACCGTCAACGGTTCACTAATCAGAAAATGACCAGGAGTCAGAGCTGATGTGTCAGTTGGGTCAGACGACATTGGTGTCAGGGGTGAGAGTTGAGGATGGCTTCGATTTCCACGATTACGGTGTTTAGTTCCTCAAATGTTAAGGAAGCTGTAGCTGTGACTGATACCAGCAACCGTTTCGCTGATTTTACCGCAGCTTCCCAAAGGCCGCCAAAAGATGGTGCTCGGGGCGGTATGAATTTAAACTTTACTTGCCTTTTATTATCTGGTTTATGATCTGCGCTTGAGCTCTGTCGGTGAAGATAGCTTCTTCTAAGGCCCTTAACTGATTGTTTGCACCGACAAAATTTGTTGCATTGTCGCTATGAATTGTCTGACATTTTCCACGTCGACCCAAGAACCGTCGAAGAGCAGCTAAAAATGCATCTGTTGTTAAGTCACTGACTAACTCTAGATGTACTGCCTTCGTTGCAAAACACGAAAAAACTGCAATGTATGCCTTATCGGGTCTTTTTCCACGAATCTTGTGGTGAATCCAAATTGGTCCACAGTAGTCAACACCAAAGTTGAAGAACGGCCGAGACTGTGTTACTCGGTCAGCTGGTAGGTTGCCCATGAATCCAATATTGTTGTCTTGCAATGGCTCTCAGTGATTGAGCCCCGCAATGCATGGAAGGTTAGATTCTTCCAATCTACCTCCGACCCCGATCAGTCCCTCATTTCCGATTATAGGAGAAGGGGACAAGATCGATCGCTTTTTGTCCACCGTTTTGTGGATAGGAAGTTGTTTGTACTCGCTACTGAAGTCAATTTGCTAAATCAATTCACCGACACACAATTCACTGACACACAATGTGGTTGTGGGTGATCTGTTTTTCTTGTTATAGAACCGCATCATATAAGCTAAAATACGTTGTAGCTTATTGGAGGAGTTGCTGTGATTGAAATTGTAGAGTATGCAGCCAAGCTCATCTTGACAAGTTGGCAGGCTAACTTGTTTAGACTTTCGTTCCAGATCGCTGGGGGTGATCGTTGGTACTTTAAACCACTTGTCGCGAGAACCATGTACGAAATGCGGTCCATATATCCAGAGATTGTGTTCCGCTAATTTACTGGCGGCCATTCGTCTTGACAGTACATCTGCTGGATTGTTAGCCGATGACACGTGACGCCATTGATATTGGTCTGAAACAGCTTGAATTTTTGCGTTTCGATTTGCCACGAACGTATAATTCGATGCGTTTATCCAGGACAGAAACACAGTTGCATCTGACCATAGATATCCAGGAACACTTTCGTTAGGTACCCGTAAATCTTTCCACACCCTGTGGGTTTGTTCTACTCCCAAGACTGCGGCGCATAATTCTAGGCGCGGTGAAGATTGTTTTGCTATTGGTGCTACTCTTGACTTTGAGCACAACAGCCGGACAGATACTTGATTGTTCTTTTATGTGAAGCGGATATAAATTTCCGCTCCGTATGTCTACTTTGATGTATCGACAAACGTGTGTATTTCCTGGTTAACAGGCACTTTCCCTTGAAAGATGTGCCTTGGAATTTGAAAATCGTTCAATGATTGCAGATCAGCACTATAGCTTTTCCACTCATTTTGAAGCAGTTGAGGTAGCTCATCGTCCCAGCCCATCTTTAGATCCCACAGGGTTTGCATAAATATCTTGGCTTTTACCACAACGGGGGCTAATAGTCCAAGTGTGGGGATCGCCCACATAATTGGTCTTTATGTGGTATCCAAAGCAAACCCAACGTTTTAACACTGTAGAGTTGTAGTGTTTCGTCTAATTTGACGTGGTTGACAATGTCCTTTTTTGGAATTCGAGTCAGAATTTCGTTATTGTTAAAGCACCACTTACGGAGCGTGAATCCGGATGGTAGCAGTATTTTGTTTAGTTCTCGTTGTATTTGAACTGCTTCTGGAATGCTATTTGCTCCTGTGAGACAGTCGTCGACGTAAAAGTCATGCTTGAGAGCTGATGATCCAAGCGGTAAATGTTTTCTGGCCCTCTCAGCCAAGTAGTCCAAGCATTTGGTGGCTAGGAACGGGGCTGATGTTGTACCATATGTTACGGTTTTAAGTCGATAATATTTTAGTTTATCTGATGGTTTCTTTCGCCAGACGATTAATTGAATACGTACTTGTGAGTGTGAAAGCGTAGCAAGATTGCAAACAGCTTGCTCTGTACGGTGGGTCCAGCATACAATATATCGTTCAATGATTTATTGCTTGTGGTTTTACAGGAAGCATCAAAAACTACTCGTAGTTTTGTAGTGCTGCTTTCGCGTTTCAGCACACAGTGGTGTGGGATGAAATAATGATCCGAAGGAATGTTTTTTGGACGCACTTCTTTCATGTTTCCAAGTCCTTTATTTTCCTCCATAAACTGTACGTTCCCTTTCCAGACTTCAGGTGACGTTCTGCGCTCTAGTGCCAGGAACCAGTTGGTTGCAATTTTCTGCAATTCCCCCAGGGCTGATGATTGTTCGGAGAACGGGAGTTTCACAATAAACCTTCCATCTTCTGCGACTTGAAGATTTCCTACGAAGTGTTTTTCGCAATGCGCTTCTATTGGTGATTGATGTTTCTGGTCGGTTTCTAGGTTCTCCAGTGTCAAACATCGTTCCAACAGTGTGTCGATTTGTTCATCTGTAGTAGCCGCTGCACAAATTGCTAATGGAGTGTGTTCTGCCGCTACTTTTCCGGCGACAATCTAACCTAATTTTGTATTTTGAAGGATTGGGCCACCTGGTTTTAACATCATCAGATTTGGCAGAAGTAGTGAATAGTAGTGCTCAGCTCCGATGAGCATGTCAATCTTTCCAGACATGTCAATATTTCATCAATATTTTGAGGGAGTCATAAGTCTGTCGAATCTAGCTGGTGAGCTGGTTGATCAGCTATAATGTGTGGTAACACAAAGGTTTCGACTTGTTGAGCAAAATTGTTGTCCATTGATTTCATGAGCACATTAACCCTGGCTCGTCTAGTCTTTGGATTTCCTTCAATACCTTCGATACGTAAGGAAGTACCGTGAAGTTAGTGACAGCATTGACGCCATTCGTTCAGAGTTCAAGTTTATTTGTGATCCTGAATCAAGCAAAGCTCTGAAGGTAGCTACCTGACCATTGCTTGCATTCACTGATACTTTGGCTGTGGCCAGCAGATTGTAACTCTTGTTACTTGCTGCACATACAGACGGAGATTTTGGCTCGGTTGCTGCATCTGATGTAGTTTCAAGATGCAGCAATGTATGGTGTTTTTTATCGCATGTAAAACACATACGGCCCCGGCATTCCTTTGATTGTGGTGGCTGCTAAAACAGTTGACGCTCAGTCGTTGTTTTTGTACCCAATTACGTCTGTCGGGTATGGTTTTATTGCGGAAGTCATCACATTTATAAAGCCAATGATTCCGTTTGCAGAATGGACAGTTAGGTAACTTTCCAGCGGTGGCGGAAGTAGACGTTGGCCCTTTCTGTTCCTTTCTTGATTGTAGAACTATTTTTCCTGTTTCCAGAACTCGAATTCGCTGGTCAAGGAAACTGAGAATCGTGTCGAGACCTTGTAGTTGTCCTGATCCATCTAACGACTGTTCGTACAAGGCTCTTTTAGCTAAATACAATTTTTGCTTAATAATTGCAATCAATATTGTGTCCCAGCTGGAGACATCGAGGCCTAGTCCCTTTAATGATGCTAGAGACTCGATAGTAGTGATATACAACTCCTTTAGTGACTTTGGATCGTCACTGTTTGTGTGGTGTTGCAGGAGACGGTTAAGAATTGTGTCGGCTACATGTCGGGGATTGTTGTACTCGTCAACTAATATACCCCATGCGCTTCCGTAATTTTCTTCCTTGAGTTTGATATGTCTTATCAACCTTTCTGCCTTTCCAGTTGTTCACACATGAACACAAATGTATTGTCAAATAAATAAATAAATAAATATATATAAGCCAACATAGCCGCCTGAAAATGTAAGGGGAGCTCCGCGGGCAAAGTGCCGCGTTTGCAGTTCCCACAGGGAAATACAAGGCCACTGCGTTGGTCTTTTTATATATAAGAAATTCAATGTTAACTTTAAGTAGGGAATAAAATAAATAAAATCAGTTTGAAATTATAACTCAGCAAATGATGACGTGTTTTTATTTAGCACTGTTTTTGCATTTTGGTCCTTCGAGACACTCTCCAACTTTCCCCCCTGTGGTTGGAAGTTCAGAGTTTTTTTAAACCAGCACCTTGAAATACAAAGGCTGCTAAAATAATTTACTCTTGTTTTCCCTTGATGGTAAGGAACAGAGTATAAATTAAAAGCAAAAGGATAAAAAAGAGTCCTTATTGTTTAAAAAAAATTTTTTCCAACGTAATATTGGTTGGTAAAATAAATAAATAAAGCACCTTACTTGGTCTTAAGATAAAGCTAAAGGTTGCTAGTTACCAATTCAATATTTTGGTAAGGCGTGCTGAGGCCATAGACATTAGCAGTGAAGAATTGTGACTAAAAATAATAAACAAATAAAAACCTAAAATATACACAAAAATTTTTTTAATGTGTTTATAAAAGCACCTTATAGACTAACAAGAAAGCTAAAGGTTGCTATAATACCAGTAAACATTTGGTAATGTGAATGTGCAAAAAACTGAAAAAATATAAAAAGTGCATTGACAATAAACTAAATCGATTTAAAAAGGAGAATCAAATTATTGCGTAGCACTCAAAAATTATATATTGAGCCACGCCACGTCGGTGTAATCCGACATCAGCAGCAGCAACTACACCTGCAGCGACGACAACGACTGCAGCGACGGCAGCGACGACATCGACAGCACTGTCAACCAGCCCCCACTCCTACCACGACGACAGCGACTGCAGCTACTACAGCGGCAGCGAAGGCATCGACAGCCGACACCGTCAACCAGCCCCCATCCCTACAAGCGGCAGCGGCGAAAATACAGCGGAAAGCAGATTAGGAATACTTTTTATATATTATATTAATAATTAAACAAAAAACAAATAATAGGAATAACAATATAAAAATAATTTTTTGGAATATAAGATTTCTTGTGGAAGTGGAAGCCAGTATATATACAAAAAAAAAAAAAAAATAATAATAAAATAAAAAATAAAAATAAATTGTATAATATTTTATCGAAATTTTCGTGAAATTCGGCTTGTCTCTTCAGATTAAATCACTTTAATAGGAATTTTTGAGAAATAGCTAATACATTTTTTTTTTAAATTTTGCACTTATACCAGTCAGGGGCTTTAACAAACAAAAAATTATAAAATATATAAGTATATATGTCCGAACAAATTTTAAACCTTCTGAAAAGGCAGGCGGAGTTAAATAAGGTATGTGGGAAGATGCTTAATAGCCATGGAAATAGGACAGTTACAGACGAGGATGTTCAATTTTTTATTAGAGAGGGAGTTTTTAACAAACCACAATATGTTGGTAAAGCTAGGCCCCATAGATCAGGAATATTTTACGAAGAAAAGGTATGAGAGTGTAATTAATTCATTAAAGGAGCTTAGAGCCGCGTACGAACAAAATAGGTCTACAAAAGAAGCGCAATGCCAATCAATTTTTGAACGAAAGGTTAGTCAATTGAGAGCATATTTAGAGGAAACATACATAGATATTCAAAATTAAAAAAGGGAGACCTTAAGAATTAGGAAAAATAAAATTCATTTCCTCTGGCAAAACATTTCCGAGCTAAAAACAAAATTACTAGCATGTAGCCTAGATGTCGATTTGACCCTTAGCGAGTTGGAATTCGATATTCAAAATATTTCATCTGAGATTAATGAACAGATGAAGAAAAAATTCGATATAAAATTGGAGGGTATCGGTAAAATTCCGGATTTACCGACCCTACCAAAAATCGAGGTACCCACATTTGGCGGCGATTCCAAAGAGTGGGATCTTTTTCTTGAATTGTTCATGGAATTAATTCATTCTAGGGAGAGTCTCAGTACCTCCTTAAAGTTTAATTATTTAAAATCGGCTTTAAAAGGGGAAGCTCGAAATGTGGTCGCCCATCTTTTAATGGGTACAGCCGAAATCTACGAAGCCGCTTGGGACCTTCTAACCAAGCGGTACGAAAATAAGCGTAAAATATTTTCGGAACAATTAAGTCGCCTAATGGACTTATCAATTTTAAATATTGATTCTGTTAGGCAAATAAAATCCTTCACCATTAATGAAGCGATACACATTTTAAAACTGAAGGCCAATCTGACCGATAAGGTTGATGTGTTATTTGCTCACATGGTACTCAGAAAATTTAATACACAGACTCTTCAATTATATGAGAGTCATATTAAGAAGACAAAAGACATCCAGAATTTATCGGATGTTATGGATTTTTTGGAGCAGCGACTGAGTTCGACTAGCTCTGTTCAGGAAGAAAAACCTGTAAACAAAAATACACATAATATATACAAAAATTTTAATTCATCCGAAAATTTTAATTTCTCAAAGCAAAATAATTATTCAGATGAAATGTGCCCAGTCTGTAATATGATGGGACACACAGTAACTCAATGTTATAAATTTAAAGGATGGACTCCTAAAGAGCGAAAAGTGTGCAACTATGCACAAAATGCCCAAAATATAATGGCAAGAAATGTGAATGCGAATATTTTTGTTCGCATTGTAGCAAAGGACATAATACAATGTTATATTTTCCAAAAAGAGAATATGTAAACACTTTTGTGACGTCCAAACAAACATTGCTTCCAACAGCAATAATTAAAGTAAAATCGGCTAACGGCGATTTTAAAAATTTTAGAGCTCTGATTGATAGTGGGTCACAATGTACCATAATATCAGAGGAGGCAGCACAGATCCTAAAGCTGCCAAAAATTAAAACTGAAATTAGTGGAATTTCGGCTACAGATACATGTGTGTCAAAATATAAAATAAAATTGATGATAAACGGGTTCAACTCAAAGAAGCCATTGGTAACCGAGGCAGTAATACTGCCAAAGTTAATGAACCTACCTATAAATGAGATAAGTCTAGATAAATCCAAATGGCAAAACTTTGCATTAGCTGACCCGGACTTTAATAAACCAGGTCGAGTTGATGTAATTATTGGAGCAGATTTGTATACACAATCGTGAAGAGCGGTTTAGCAAAAATTGACGGCTTATTATGCCAGAATACTAGTTTTGGGTGGATTGTTTCTGGATCCACTAAGTCGAAGATTAAGAATTCAATAATTGCCACTTCTATAGTTTTCCAAAATGAAAATTTTAAGAAAGTTCGGCAGAAAATTACGAAAAATCGTAAAGGTAAATGTTGCGATTGCAAAATGTCGCGTAAAGACAAAGGCTAAGTCTACTTTTTTATCCCCCGGCAGGACCTCACTGTGGAGGTATCAGAAAAAGAAGATATTAGAAATTTATATGTTTTCAGTTATATTTTGTTTTGCTAGTAATATTATAAGACAAGCTAAATTGTTTAATTAAAATTTTTGAGAATTTCGGGTAAAATATTTAAATAGATTGACCGTAAAATATAGATTCGATTTAGGTCGATGAAATTGAAAATAATAAATTTGATTATCAGCTTACATACAGATATACCGAAAATAACCATTTAAGACCATTTAGGCCAAATCCATAAACCATAGTTTAGAAATAGCTAGACTGTCAGAAGAGTTAAGGCGGGTTACACGAAAGCCATGTTGAATTTAAAGGCTTAAATGTCCATCATACATCTGGCCATACCTCCTTAATTATATGCATTATTATTATTTTAATCTTGATTATATATGCTCTACGTAAGTGTAGCATAAGCAGACGATTGCAAGCCATAACTTTTGAAGGCCATTTACCAAATGTTTGACAGTAAAATTAAATGAAGAAATATTGTACTTTTTATTGTATTCCTTTTACAAAATTTTAAAACCCAATTATAAACTTTGTGGCCCTTGGCAGAATGTTCACACATGAACACAAATTTATTGTCAAATAAATAAATATATATATATATATAAGCCAACATAGCCGCCTGAAAATGTAAGGTGAGCTCCGCGGGCAAAGTGCCGCGTTTGCAGTTCCCACAGGGAAATACAAGGCCACTGCGTTGGTCTTTTTATATATAAGAAATTCAATGTTAACTTTAAGTAGGAAATAAAATAAATAAAATCAGTTTGAAATTATAACTCAGCAAATGTAGACGTGTTTTTATTTAGCACTGTTTTTACACCAGTTACGGTGGTTTTGAGATACCACATTTTCCGTACTGTCGGCATGTTAGTGTCATGGACCGTGCATTTTAATAGATCAAAAAATTATGTCCATATGAGTAGATCACCATCGAATTTTGGGATGCTAACTCTGGGCAAGTGCACATCTTCATTGCTTGATGCGTTTGATCTTGCTCCTAACACTGATTGAATGTCCCTTTCTAGTCGGAGAAAAGACTTCATGTCATGTGATTTTATCAAATCACTGGTTACGGTCTTTCCGGTCTCTGAAAATTTTTTCAGAGCCCGATTGATTGAATCGGCTATCGCTTTGGGCATGTCTCGTAGTTTGAGTCATTGTGTCGGTTATGACTTATCTATACTTGTCATATGACTCTTAACAGTCTTTATAGAAGTTCAAATATTCTGAGGTCCTATATTTCTTAAGAATATTACGAT
>VNJR01012351.1:0-14279 GCA_008042585.1 Drosophila punjabiensis | reverse complement strand
GTCCCTCAGTTTTGAAGCTATCTGAATGAAACTTTGCAGATAGTCTTCTATATACTCTCACTCGTGTATATGTCGGAACGGGCCAGATCGGACGACTATATCATATAGCTGCCATACAAACGATCCGTAAATTTGTAGAAAAAAAATTAAAACTTCACTGTTTTTTAACAAATCTTGATCAACTTTTGGTTATAAGCTTTATACATTGATTCAGATTTTTAGATTAAATTTTATAAAAATCGGACTACTATATCATATAGCTGCCATACGAACGGTCGTAAAATTTTCAGAAAAAAAAGTATAGCTCTGTCAGTTTTCAACATAATTTCTTCTACTTTTAGATATTAGTGGTTCATATTTTTTTAGAATTTTGTTGTAAATTTCATAAGAATCGGACGACTATATCATATAGCTGCCATACAAACGATCAGTAAATGTGGAGAAAAAAAATATTTTACTTTACATGTAAAAATGTAATAAAAATGTAACAAAAATGTAAAACTGTAAAAATATTATGAATATGAAAGTAGTTCGTATTATATTATATTGGGATAGATTATAATTCACACAATTGGTATCTGCAAGGGTATACCAACTTCGGCGTGCCAAAGTTAGCTTCCTTTCTTGTTTTTTTTTTTGTTTCTGTATATATTTTATTGTTTTGTATTGCTAATAAGCGGCAACCAATAAGGCGTCATCACATGTTCGTTCGATCGCACAGGCTTAGGTGCAAAAGTATTATTATAATTACTGGCGTATTATATACATTAGCTTTACCGTTTAGGTTTAATCTGCTCACATTTCATGCAGTCTCTATTACAACCTACAACTTGAGTAATCTCGCTCACAACCCTATCTTTTTTGGGTTATATAAGATATAAATATGTATATCGTAAGTATTTAAATATTTTTTTTAATTAAATGATAATTTGCACTGCCGTTTCCCGTCGGAATCTTTTACTTGTTTACAGATTGTTTTGAAGATGGGCTTCTCCAAAAAAAAAAAACAAAGTCCGTGACCTTGTTTAGCGTGACCACGCGCAAAAAGTTCTGCATAATTAGGTTAAACGCATCCTACGAACTTGTACAGAAGTTCTTGCCCTGAATGGAAAGGGATGGCCCGCGTCACCGAATTGTCATACTTCTATAGCTTGTTTTCGATGTATTAAAGCACTAGTCGAATCAATCGACAGAAGTCCTCTGTTTTCGCAAGACAGACTTTAAAGAGCTGAACAATTATATATTTGAATTTAATTGGTCCAACCTATACATTATTTTTTATTTGCTATTATTTGTTGAATCTTTTCCTTATGAGACTAACAATAAGTGTATCAACTTTTATACTGTAACCTAACAAGCAGACTGGAACAATAAAAACAGGGCTGATATATGCCGGCTGGGTTGGAAGGTCAAGTCACTTTTGAGAGGGTTTGGTTAGGCAGAGATTTTCATTTTTGATTGTCTTTTAATAGTTCCCGGGATCTGTGATTGAGCGCGCTGTATGACGTCTATGTTGGTTCTGCTCGGGTTCCCCCAAAGCTGGGAGCCATAGTTCCAGATTGGCTTTAGTGGAGTTGTAGAGCAGGACCTTTTAGTCCAGTGGAGGCTGTTTTAAGGGTGTTTCTTGCATTCGATATGTGTACATCATGTTAGACGTCTGTCAAAGAGGACGCCGAGGTACGATACTTCGTAAACGTTATGTGCTTACACTTTTGTTCGTCTGTTCTGGTGTATGCCAGTCAAATAGCCACTTCTCGACTACCATGAGGTGGTTGGTGAGTTGGGTTTTTGCACGGATTGGGCATTTAAAACGGCTGAGGATCGCAGTGTGGTCAGCGAATCGTAGTTTGGCTATTGACTAATTGGACTGTTGTGCTACAAGCAAATTAATCACCGTATTCTGGCTTTAAATGTTCGTTTGCATGACTGGAGTGGACTTTCTACCTGTTCGAAGAGCGTCGGCGTGGGAGATGTACCCTTAGCTCGTCGCATGCGACTATTTAGGTTTGTGTGGACCACACAGCCCTTTAATTTACCGTTTGGGTTCCTACACAGTTCCTAATTTTTTCGTATGTGGGTCTTCTTTGTTAGCACGGCAGTGAGATTAATTGTGGAAGCCTTCACAACCATACTCCTAGCAAAGACATTTAAACCCTAAGATGCCGAACGGCCATACATTCTTTTTGCTATGGGACTATTTTTTTCAATGGCAACGACAATCGCGCACTCCGCGCTCTTAAAAAGTTGACTGGGTGGAAATCTAAAAATAGTATAAATATAACACGAGAGCAAGCAAGTACGCATGTGTGCATGAATGTGTTTGCTTCTGTGCGCAAGCACATTCACCAAAAACTACATTTTTATACCCTTGCAGGGTATTATAATTTCAGTCAGAAGTTTGCAACGCAGTGAAGGAGTCATCTCCGACCCTATAAAGTATATATATTCTTGATCAGCATCAACAGCCGAGTCGATCTAGCCATGTCTGTCTGTCCGTCCGTCTGTCCGATTATACGCAAACTAGTCCGTCAGTTTTGAAGCTATCTGAATGAAACTTTGTAGATAGCCTTCTATATACTTTCACTCGTACATAAGTCGGAACGAGCCGGGAGGGTATACCAACTTCGACGTGCCGAAGTTAGCCTTCTTTCTTGTTATATATTATTTTGCCCACCGTTTGTTGGGCGAGAGCCGCAGCTGATCAGCTGATCTTAAACATGAACTGCACATCTCTGATTGTTTTGATTGTAACTTGTTTTCATTTTCTAGTGCTTAAATGCCTATACATTTATTTTTTCTTTCTTTCTATACGTAATACAAAAAAATATATATACTAAGTACAAAGTGTGTATACTAAGTAATATATTTTAATTATTATATAAGTATGCTAAATTATACAAAAAGTTGATTAAATAGATAATTATATATGTATTTAAAAATATTTATTTCAATTAATTATATATTGTGTATCATTATGTAAGTATATCCGGTCTTTACTATCGAATATACTATATCATACAGAATACCAATTTTTTTTTTAATGGGAGGCACTAAGTGTTTTCCAAAATGATTCAATTTTTTTTTAATTAAGAGTTTATTTTAACTTAGAAAACAAACTTTTGGATGATACTACGATGCATGATAATACGTGTGCACAAAAAGAGTCAACTGGCTCTAGAGCGCTCTCTTCCTGGCTTTTGAACAAAATTCAAGAGAGCCTGAAGACAGTTCAAAAGCCAGCACGAAAAAATCGTGTGCAAAAAAGTTGCAACCGTTACGCATCTTGGTATTTAAAGGTCTTCCATTGAAGCCGGTCGCATTGATAGTGATAGATAGAGTGAGTAGAGCGGATGAGTTAAAGCGTGCTCTCTTCCCTTCGATGATCAGTAAAGCCGGTTTGCTCTTTCTAGATGTTTTTTCTTCTTCGGTATGACGCTTTGAGAAATATAAATAACAAGCGTTTCTTTTGTTTACATAGCCTTCTAAGCTCATTATGACTATTATGCGTGGGACTTATTCAAAGTAAAATCGCAGAGTTATGAGGATGGAATTCAAAAACACGTTTATCTCCGTCGAACTTGTTATTGATAAACAATAAAGAATAAATATATGGTAAAAGTTTTAGGTCAAAACCTGTGATCTTTTAAAAGCCGGGGGAAACAAATTTTCAAAAGTGGAGTGGAATAGTTAAACACGCCAAGGTCACCATAAATCATATGGTTGAGTTGTTTTGTTTTCTTACTAATTATGTACCTGCGGATAATTCAAATTCACATTAACTCGGCTAAGCATGGCCAAGACAAATGCAGCCGTTTTCCCTGTTCCGGACTGACTTTGTGCAATCATATTTTGCGGGGGATCCGCAAGTAGTGTTGGTAACGCCGTTTCTTGAATTTTAGAGGGTGTGTTAAAACCCATAGCGTATATGCCCTTCAAAAGCTCCGGCTTCCTATAACAAAGTTAAAAGAATTTCATAAATTTTACATATATAAATTTTACAATATGTTTAAATTAATAAAGAACATTTACTTACAAATGCAAAGCTTCAAAAGTTTTCACAGAGTGCAAAGGTGAATTTGGGTTTTTTTGCTGAATGTCAAGGGACAACTTTGTGTTTACCAATCCCTTTCCCAAAATTTTTATAAGCAAACTGGTTTCTGCGGGACTGAAAAATATAAAAAAAAGATATATATTAGTTTCATATAATTAATTCTTTTATTTTTCTTTTTGGTTGAATTCGATACTTATGTATCTTATACTACTCATTAAATCAATCAAACATATCATCCCTAATAAATAACCAATAAATAAACAAATTTGTCTGATAACAATTAATCAATAATTAATTCCTTGGCTGATTAATGCAATAAGTCGGCTCGTAGGTGAACATCAATATGTTAGACACCACCTTCTCCTTCCCGGGACTCACACACCGGAAAATTCTAATGTTCAAACTTTAATACCTATGTATATATGTTTGACACTTGTCTACATATTTCTAAATATGTAAATGCCACATTAGCCTAGCACAAAAATGTATACTTGAGATGTAAATAAGACATATCCAATTGCCAACATACCAACTACCTCCGCTCCGTCTAGTCCACGACTCCTGCCAAATATGTATGTATGTATAATTATGTGTGTGAATATAAGAAGCCGGGGGGAGTACACAGGAGAACTTCGGTATAGTGGACTGTATTTGGAAGTGGCGGAAAATCGGTGTGTGAAAGAAAACGGAGCAAAATATCGAGGCCACAGCCAAAAATTTAGCGAATAGAAGAAGTTCACGGAGGCATACAAACAGTATGCACAACTGTTGGCCGATATATTTCACACACAAATTGAATTGATTATATGTTGGAAATTTTCGCGGATTAGAAGCGCGCCGATGTGTTTGTAGATTTATGTCTGTACAGATATATGTACGTATGTATAAACGACGGGTCAAAGTCGAAGGAAAAAAAATGTTTGAACCCAAAAAGAGTGGCGATCAATATGGCATGAACTCGAAAAAACCGGAGAATCGAAAAAAATTGGAATTTGGATATATTAATTTGTAGAAGCATATATATTCTAATAACCGTGGTCTCGGAAAACTCGGAAACTTGGAGTTGAAAAAAGAATCTGACAGCAGTTTAAGCGAAATGGAAATTTGGATTAACGACTGCATACCGGCAATTAGAAAGAAAAGAATTTATAATTTATCTTTAGCGGCGGCACCATTGAAGCTGCTGGTAAGGAAGGAATCCAGGACGATATCCTCATCCGGCTCGAAGGACCATGTTTATGTAGGGGGGTGGTCAGGACATCCCCCGTTAAAGAACCCGGAATTTATAAATATATTCTACGAAGAAATTCCAGTAGAAAAAAATGCGGTGGTCAAATTTATGACATCGGCATGGAGCGCCCGTGGTGTTTATTCGACATTCATTTCGGAACTAAACTAGCTTATATAAAGGGGCGCGATTCCGACCCCTTTCTAAGCTAAGCTTAACAGTACGAAAGCGGGAGAGCGAGAAAGGTAGTGAGGACTAGCAGCGAGCGACGATCGGGAACACGGGTGCGTGCGAGCGGGAACAGCAAGGAACGGAGCGTGCCCGAGCGACGGCTACCGTATGGAGGTTGGCATTATGCCGAAACTCTATCGGGAGCTTTTGGAAGCTTCATGGGCAGCGAGGATACACCTACTGGTGTAAACAAATATCGACTTTATTTTTTCTTATATTGTTGACAGATTTATTAATAACATATTTATATTCAGCTTTCACTTTCCCTAATATATAAGTTAATTTATTAAAATTAAAATAGCAAAAATTCATTCTTCTTCTGGCATATGTATATTTTATTAATTTGACAATTATAGCATATAGCTGCCATAGAACTAATTATTTCGTTTGGATAACTTATATGTTTTGTATTATATTAAAATCGTATACTTGTTAAACTCTTCTCCCACGCATAATCATCATATAAAAAAATGATGAAATCATCTCCTCTAGTAAGTCGAACACAGATTCAAGTAATCTAGACTTATTCCTCCTTTCAAGTTTTCTTTGCCCAGTTATAAATGGGTCCGACCATAAAATAAACGTATTCAATATATCTATGTTTGTTAAAATGCGTGAAATCTTTTCGATGTGATAGAGTCTAAATTTTCTTAATTATTTATTACTAGACTCTGCAGATCCGCCGAAAGCTCTCCGATTGATACGAGGCATGCTCTATCACAGAAGATTCGTGAATAAACACCTTATTAACTGTAGCTGGCAAATAGTACCGTGGATACTCTTTTATAAACACTTTAGAAGTATCAATATCGTATTCATAAAATTTGTACATATTTAATTTGTACAACGAGGCATTGGTTCGTAGTATAGTGGCACAACGATGGATAAGGTTTTCATTAAGCCCTGTGATTTCAGAAGCTAATTTGTTGTTTGATAAAAATTTTCTAACCACATTTCCATTTTGTCCCAAAAACACTTTTAATTTTTGCTCGGCACCTCTTGCTTGCAGCATTATATGATGATGACGTATAAGATGTAAAATGTATTTTTTCTTTAAAGTATTTTTCCTTTTCGATCGACAGTTTAGTTGTCTCTTTTTTAAACTGAAAACGAACTGACCGGCAGTAACGTATCGAAACTATTGAATGTCAAACTTTAGAAATTTGTTGGAGCGGTACGTATGATGTTACAAATAAGCTCTTGTCCTCAAAATCGATATGGGAAAATTTTTGTTTGTACTCGGGTCGTTCTTTCATTATATCCCCGCTTTCCATTTTGTGTTGGGTTTTCTATAGACTCGTCCGTGATTGATTTGATTATATCTCCAATATGCTCAATGCTGTATTATCCAGTAAACTTTGCAGCTCAAATTCAGCACGCAATTCAGCTACTTAAATATTCGGAATATCTCTTCTATTTTGCATTTACTATGTCTAGGTAGCATTTATTCGCAATACTCTATTAAACAGCTTCGATTACTTCTTGTAATTTCACCGCGTTGCTACCACAATAAATTTTAAATGTTCAGTCGTGAAAATACACAATAATACTAATCGCCTCTTAAAATACAAACAAAATAAATACATAAATAAATAGAATCGAAAAATATTTATAACTGATTGATAAAAAGTAATAAAAAGTGTAGACAATCACAAAAGACGAACACAATGACGGGATTACTTTAATGAGGGAATCGGGGGGAACACAATTAAAACTTTAGGTAAACTAATTTAAGACACACAAAAAAGGAACTAAAAAAAATGTTGAACACTGTTCACGCCAAAAGGCGCTTATTTTCGAGAGGCAGTGTGGCTCCGTTTGCAGCCTCACAATGTCCCGTGCGTTCTCTCTCCCTCTCTCTCCGATGAGCTTCCAATCCGCTCCCCGATGATATTTTTAAGTCTTCTTGTAATTAGTACCAATATCTACTTCTTCAAATAAACATACAAGACGCACGTCGCGCAAAACCCCGAATAAGTTCCTGCGTGTTTTTATTATCGAGTGCAGTTATAGGTTAAAGTCGCGCCCCTCCAAACATTGGTCCATAAGAGCCGGATATTCCTACTTCAGCAGATCTGGTGGCTTAAACACCGCACAAGATAAGTTCTAATTATATTATTGCTGCCGGTCATACAGTTAGGTTTTCTAAACTCAATTTGTTAAACTTCTCTGTATGATTATTGTCTAAATTCCAAGTCCGATTGATCCGACACCACGGCAGCGTAATAACATCCGATTCCAAAATAAAAAAGTGTGTGTTTAAATAAATTCGGAACTTTCGGTTCCGAATTTCTCTTCGTTCACAGTGTTCCACCACTTGCATTTATTTACACTTATCCACATACACATATCCAATACTGTTCACTCCACAATCGCTGTCAACATTTATGTACATTTGGATTAAAAATATATTCAAATATTTTCCCCAAGCCTACAAAACTGCATAAATATATCCAAGTAATTTCTTTACTATTTTCTGCGAGTTCCTTAATCCAAGTGTGTATAAATAAACACCGAATACCACAGTGAATATTCCTATTCCGAAAAGTTGTCAATTCCTTTTCGTTCACTGTGTTCCGCTTGCATTTATTTACCCTTTCATACATACATACAGTCCACTCTACTGATCTATAATTACCGTAAACAATTTACTTCCAAACACAAAACATAAATCTAAAATATATTACAAATATAGTCCACAACTTATATAAATTAATATATTCCCACAACCCACGGCACAGCACCGCCGACTTATTTTGTATATTTATTTATCCTCCCTTGCTCTATCCTGAGCAAATAAACATATACACATTGCAGTTACATACACACATAATCGTCTGCAAGTTGACGCAATTTTCCTCCTTATCTTTGAAAACAGTACAGCAGCGGTCAACTGAATAAGTCCAGGCACATAAAATAGTTTTTAAATAATTTTTTATAAAAGTCCAACAAATTCAAACTAACTAATTTATTTAGAAATTTAAGTGCGCATCCATATCCGCATTAGTGTGACCGTATCTGTTTTCCTACTCAGTGAAGATTCTAGCGCTAAATTCGAACCTTCCGCAAATAAGCAGTAAAATTAACTAATAGAAATTTTGCGCGTCTATATTACGATTCCGGTTGATTCCTAAATTACAAATCCAACTTCGACACATAAATAATTCGAAATTTATATTTACATATATACAGTCAATTTACGTACAATATATTCAGATTGACGTCTTCCATTTTAAATAAATTTACTTTGACCTGTGACCGCCTGTCACTTCGAGTCCAAATTCTGCAATCCAGCATAACCACGCCCATCTCAGTATACGTGCAAGGTTCATCTTGACCAAGTCCGAGCGCTATTGGATAAGGTCGAGAAAGAGTACGAAGCTTGTTCAGAGCTTATTTCAGTTGGTTTTGAGGGCCCGGCGGACACCTTGCCAACTCTTCAGGCAAAATACGACTATTCATATTTTAGTTATGAAAGGTGCTCCGCCCAACTAATGGAACAGATCGAAACGATCTCTGCTAAAGCAGCTCCGGTCCGACCTATTCCGGCTCAAAACTCCGTTCCGTCTGGCTGTCGGCTTCCTCCGTGCGATACGGAAGTTTTCTCTGGCGATTATCTTTGTTGGCCAACTTTCCGAGATCTTTTCACAGCAGTCTATATAGACAATCCTGCGTTGACACCTGTTGAAAAGCTATTCTTTCTAAATGCCAAGCCAAGTGGTAAAGCTAATTCCATAGTTTCCAATTCGCCACTCACCAACGATGGTTTCCGCTCAGCCTGGAGAAACTTAACTGAGCGTTTCGAAAACAAGCGATCGTTGGTGAACAGCCATCTGAAAAAGTTACTCAACATGCAGTCCGTCGTACACGAATCTTCGGCAGCTCTGAAGGAGCTGCAAACTACTATCCAAAGTTGCATTACAGCTCTCAATATATCCGGCTTGTCTACTGAGAATTGGGATTGTCTCCTGGTCTATTTGTACTCCACTAAGCTTCCAAAACTGACGCTCTCATTATGGTAAAAACTTGATTCCTTTCATACTGAGCGCCATATAACTCTAGAGACTATAGATTCCATTCAGCCTCCTACTTTACGCCTCAGTCCGTCCAAACCCAAAAAATCCATCGTGGCACCGCGAGTACTAAAATTCTTTAGTACGCGGATTGTTCCCATATCCAGAAGAAGGTGTTATCCAAGAAAGAAGGTTGTGCTTAAATTGCTTTGCAAGCGGTCATCCACTCCGTAATTGCACAAGCGCCCACAGCTGTTCCACTTGCTATGCAAGCAACTCTTTCTTCAGTGTTCCGATTCCATTTGATGCGTCAACACAAAGCTCTCCACCTATCCAAAGGATTTCCTCGTTCTCCACGCGAGTGACCACTGAACCCAATTCCTCCAATTATTGGGTTCCATATGACGACAGCAAAAGCAGACGTTCCCGAGGAATTTTATCCTCCCCATGCCGAGTCTGCCAAGGGAACCATCCTCATCGAAAAGAAACACTGCGTCAATTGCCTGGCCCACCACCATTCCCAAGGATCATGTCGCAGTGACGACCGATGCCAAAAGTGTGTGTGAGCTCTCTGCACAAGACAGGTGTTGAAAAAGGCATCAGAGAATGGCTCAGCGTATTGCTAACGAGCATTAGGTTAACAGTCGAACAGAGTGGCACTCATCCCACAGGATATGTGGAGAAAGGCAGACCTCAGAGGGGAGTTCTGTCCACTGCTCTGGCTGACAGATTGACAACTCAATAATGAAGGAGTGAAGTCGGACTGGGATATTCGCCCCAAGAGCTTTAGTATGGTGGACAGCTATAATTAAGATTATTAAAATTAAGAAATTCAAAGAATACAGAGATCACCTGCTGGGCACTGCACGACCGTAGAAAAAAATAGAGATGGGCAAGAGGGAGTGTAGCCGAGCCAGATGAGGTATCACTCTACGCCGATGCCTCGAGGATGAACTACACGGGCTGGAATCTTATTTCCACCTCCCAGAGTCAGCGTTCCAGGCGGAGGCTCTCGTAATATTGAAAGCAGGTAAGGATACCACAAGATTGGAAGAGGGTATCCGATCCAGATGAAGTATCACATTATACCTACGTCTCAAATATTAACTGAGGGGTAGGTAGTAGAAACTTATTTCCACCTCCCGGAGTCAGCGATCTCCCTTATGCACGCATGCTTTTAAGATGTGCCTGCACTACAGTCCATACTACAGAAGCTGCAAGGAACCGAGAGAGCATTAAATACCGGGAATCTATTGTGTCACTGCTCTGCACTCAACCAACACATAGCGCGTCACTTCGGAACTCACCAGCTCGGGTCACTAGCGGAAGTTGGAAAGCAGTCAGTACTGCCATCATAGCTTACCTGAATGACACGGAGTGGTACTGAAAGGCGTTTACTACTATCTACCAGGATGTGCAACGAAACGGAGCTCATCCCAAATTGGAGGTTATCAGAGTAACCTCATAACTTGAGGATTTCGGTGGGCTGAGAATACCAAGATCCCTGTGGATATTTTGGTTTCGAGTATACCATGGTGCCCTAGTCATAGTTCTCAGGATCTTTGATTGAGCGTGCTGTATGATGTCAATGTTGGTTCTGCTCGCGTTGCCCCAGATTGACTTAGAAGTGGAGTCGTAGAACAAGACCAGGCGTAAGAGCGAGTGCGTTTATAATTCAATGGAGGCTGCTAGCTGTTAGTGCTAAGTGAAGTTTCTTGGATGCCGAGGTAAGTCGGCTTGTGCTACTAAGTAGAGCGGAGAGCATATTTGTCTGTTTACAGTAAACGTTATTTGGTTACACTTATGTTTGTTTACTTTGATTGGCCACTTCTCTATTACCATGAGTTGGTTGGGGAAGTTGCACGAACTGAGCATTTGGAATGCTTGAGGATCGCAGTATCGTCGGCGAAGGTGGAAAATTCGGTCGCTCGTGGGAATTTCCGCTGTGTAGCGAACGAATAGAGTTGGTTTAAGTGCGCTTTCTTGTGGGACTCTGGGATAATATTGTGAACTCCTATATTTGGTATTATGCGTGTAAGGAGGCATTTTTCAACAAATTTTAAACAGGCACGATAATAAACTTATTGACGGAATGTAGTGGTCTTTTCCGGGCTTCGGTACCATTATGACAATCAATTTTTTCATTTTCTTTGGTAGTAGCCGAGACATGATCCCAACGAAGAGATAGCACAGTTCGGAAGTTCGATTAGAATTTTCGGAGTTATTAGGTCACCGCCGGGAGCCTTTTTCGGTTTTAGCTCCCGGATGATTTTAGTGATCTTGTTCGGTCGAAACGCTGTTATCGCGGATTCACTTTCAGGGTGGATTTGCGGTAGAACAAAAGGATTTGCAGCAGGGTTCGGCTGGAAGACGCTTCTGAGATGTGAGGCAAAGGTTTCGGCTCTGTCTATGTCGCTGTGTGCCCAGAAGCCTAAAGAATTTCTTAACGGGGAGACGGTTTCCACCGGAGAGCTTAGATTTGGGTGAGCCCTCCACAAAGGATGCTTTGTACTAGTTGGGGAGAGTTTCTCAATATATCTTAGTTGTGCGTTTTCGGCATTTTGCTTCAGAGCCCGGTTTAGTTTGCGGGTTGCTTCATTTAGACGTTGCTTTGAGCATGGCGATCTGCTGGTTTGCCATGTCCAAACAAGCTGTTTAATTTGAAGGTTTGTTTTGAACTCCATTATTTGCACATTAGAGCAGTCGGTGTCCGCTTCGATAGTGAGCTGGCGGGTTGGCTTAATGTGAGAAATCATCCAGTTAGTTCTGTGCGACGTTAGCCTATGGGGTGGACCGTAATTTCTAGGCTTTGAAGAAGGGTTATCAATAATGGAGAATGATCTGATCGGATATCCGGTAGGGCCTTGGCGCATATAAGCTTTCATAAGATTTTTTTTGTTACAGCGAAATCTATTAGATGTGGTATCTTTCATGAATCTGCTAGCCCATATGTGGGGCTACCAGGAAAAACGTAGTCCAATTTAATGCTCATATGTAGTGCCCTTAAAGTTGTCTTTCCTTGGAAGAAACGAGGCGAGATCCAAGGTGCGTACGCTTGGCGTTGTAGTCTCCAGCGGCTATAAAACGATCCCCAAGTGAGTTGTAGAATTTCATGAATTGACCGTCAGAGATTGTAAAGCGAGGTAGGCAACAGACAGCGGCGATGCAAAGGTTGCAGTTTCCTGATTGCATTTTTAAGGACATGGCTTGCAAGTAATTTGTTGCAAATCTTTGTTAAAAATGGTGTTTGATGCGTCCTCTAATTAAGTGGCCGGTGCCGCCGTGGGCTTTACCATCCGGATGATCTGTGCGGTAGAAGGTATAACCCCGTATATGGAAGTTATATCTGTTTGTGAGGTGCATTTAAACCAGCATGTGATTTACATTTAGGAATTGTGTTATTTCAAGTAAATGCCGTGTAATGCCGGTGGCATTCCACATGGATATGCGTATATTGGTCATTGATTATTTGTGCATCCTGCATCACCATTTTGTGTCGGATTTTTTTTTTTTTGTTAGCTGGGCAGTGTGCGGAATTGTGGAACTCTCCGCAGACTACGCAGACTGACCGAAGTGTGCAGTATGTTTTGGTGTCTCCATACTCTTGAAAGTTCGTGCATTGTACTGGGCCGTTTCGTTTGTGTGCTTCTTCCACGGTGATCCTCTGATGCAATAAGAACTGCAGCTTGTAGATCGGGTGCACTTCATTTTTCTTCAAGGTTTTGCTGTCTGACTCGAGCTCGACCTTGAAGAGTGGTTGCGGTTTTTTGTTTTTGTTGATAATGTTGCTGACATTCTTAGCGGTGAGTCCCTTGTCCTTAAAGGCTTCTAGTATTTCAGAGGGCTGCATTTTAGTTGGTAAGTGTAAAAGTTCTTTTTTGTTTCCTCCGGGTATTTAGATACAGCTCAGAAGTGTTCTTCAGAATTGGTTGGATGTTCCCTTTAATAAAACCTTTTGCTTTTGTCGGAACTTTTGGTTTGTTCGTTGGTTTGGCTGATACGGTTGATTTTTCGTTTCTTACCAACCGTGTTTTGCGGACTAAGCTAACGCTTATTCTGGATGTAGCGATTTATACCGGTCTGTATGACCGGAACCGCTAGTTGCTTATCGAAGCTTACGGTTGTTGTTGCCGTTACAGTTGGCGATGAAGCCGATGACACCGATTTCGAAACATTAGTCGTTGCTTTTGTTGTTGCTGTTACCTTTGCTGAGGTAGCAGAAATGTCAACCCTGCTTGGTGTTGGTGCGTCTTCCGTAGAAGCCGGTGGGGTCTGGCATTGATTGGCTCCAAGAATATTGGAATAAGTAGGGCTGGTGAAAAAGAGCGCGCTCTCGTGCTTTTGACGGCCGTAAGGGCATTGTATACTTTTTTCTACATCGGTATTGAATGTTGAGTTATACTCATAAAAACAGTTTCTTTGGTTTACTCTAATAATTTTGATCGCCGATTCGAGCTTATCGCGCGTGGCACCTCATAAAAGTAAAAAAAAGTAAATAAAAAAAAGTAAAAATTTAGAATTCCGACATTTATTTATTTGTACTTTTTTTTTATCATACTCCGATTCCCAATTATGAAGTTGTCTGCAGACCTGAATGTTGTCACGCTTAATGGAAAAGTGGGCTTCTACACATTTTTGTTTCTATCTCGCTCCAAGCACGGAATCAGTATTGAACAGATATATTTATAGCTGTCATAAGATCGATCAGGAAATGTGTTTGGCTATGTTGCGGGGAGAAGTTTTAGCGCCCCAGAAT
>VNJR01012345.1:0-50857 GCA_008042585.1 Drosophila punjabiensis | reverse complement strand
AGCAAGGGAAAGTGCACTTTCCACTAAGCGCTGCTGAAGAACAAAGCGCCGGCCAATTTGGTTTGACGCTTAAGCGCACTTAGCGGTCGACCATTGGCAAACACAAACACAAACACAAACACAGACACAGATACAGACACGGCAGAAGCAAACAGGACAGGACACGGCAAACACTAACACTAACACTCATGCACCTACCTACGTAATGGCTGGCAATTGTGCTTACGTCTAACAAGCAGCCAATAATGTCCTTTTTGATTTACCGATACACATTTGCATTTCTTTTAGCCGCACAACAAATTGGCAAGCAGACGCCATTACAAATGAGCCACACACACACTAGTACACACACTAACACCGCACTCACACTCTGACACAGTCGCAATGTATTTTGTATAAATATCAATAAGAAGCATCAGCAGAAGCTTCCCTATATAATATATACATATGACAATAAATTTCTCTGTTCCTCACTCTCATTTGCTCTCGCTCCCTCTCTCTTTTTGTTTCTTTTTTACTTGTTTTTTTTTTTCTTCTGTATTTTATTTTATTTTATTTATTCTTCCTTTTTGTTCTTGTTGCTGCCTTGGCTTTGTTAGAGAATAAACGGCAAAAACAGCATGCTCCAAACGTATTTACTCATGACCTTGCTAAAGCAAAGCCAGCAGCACTCGCACCCTGACACTCGCACACTCGCACTGGGACACACACTCTCACATCCACACACAGAGAGGGACCGCACACCCAACACAACCGCACTTGCCGCCGCTTGGCGTTGGCGCTTTGTCACAAGGACATTTTTCATGTGCGCAATGTGACATTTTTCGGAATTTGTTAGTCTGACTCTGGTTTGTGCCAGTCGAGACCGTTGAGAGTGCATAGATGCACCGTGGTTTGAAAACGAGAGGGATTTGATTTATATATATTTTTTTTTGTTTTGCTTTATTAGAGCTATTTCCCGAGGACAAATAGTAAGTATACAACAGGATTTATTTATTTAGAATTTAATAGATATTTTGATTATTATTTAGAATCCATCTTCGAACAAACAGTACGATTTATTTAAGAAAAAATTTTAAAAGTTTTATTAAACTCTTACAGAGTATTATAATATTAGTCATACGCCTGCAACAAAGTGTTCCAAACCTATAAATCATATATATTCTTAATGAGCATTAAAAACTGAGTCGATCTAGCCATGTTTGGAGAAAAAAAATGGTTTACTCATTTGTTTATAAATTTTATAAGGGGTTACGTTATTAAAATTGTCAAAATATCAGACATGAAATGTAATGTTTAAAATTTAAAAATTATAATGCTGATTTCTTAACCTAATAAAAAATACACCGAAATTAATCAATTTTTGGCTAAGTTAAGATCGATTTTAATACAATTATTAATATATACTTTGGCTTCCCGAAGTTAGCTTCCCTTCTGTTAGTAAATGTTAAATTTTAATAACAATAAATTTTTGGGATATCCATAAATATATATAGACTTTCTTTAAGCTGAGACTGTAAATATTTATGTTTGTATTTATTTTCTTGAGATGTCATATGAGCTGTTTTATATATTGTTGAATTTTTTAACCGGTTACTGGTTCTACACCTAAATAACTTACAAAAATATTTTAAAATATATTTAAGCTATTTTTGAGAATTTAAAAACTTGGTTATAATTTGAAGTAGCAAAAAAAAATTGAGTTTATTAAAAAAACAAAAAAAAACCTGTAATGACTTTGATTTAATAGAACTTAACCCACTGTGCAAGGTTCCTGCTCTCCTTTTTTGTCTGCTTCCAGCAGCTGGCACTTTTTTGTAACTGTAACTGTTTCGCTGTTGTCATTGCCCGTCGCCCTTTGCCCATGTCCCCTTCCCCCTGCCCCAAGCCTTGCCTACACTATGGTTTTTTGCTGTTGTTTGATTTGAAAATAAGTTTTGTATATTGTTCACTCCAGTTTTTATGGCACTCGAGCCTAGTCAGTTTGCATGTTGCATGTTTTAGCTGACTGTGTCTACACCGAAAGAAAAATAACTTGAAAATAAAAAGAATTTATAAATATATAATAAAGATAATATAAAATCATCAGCAAATATCGAAGTTAATCCTAAGCAATTTAAATTCTCTGCAAAATATTGTAAATTTATCAAAACATTATTCTAAATTTTATTTTCCCGTGTAGAGTCCTGCTAACGGGTGTCTTGTAACGTCCTTTTTGGTCCAATGCTCGACTGCAATTGTCGCATTTGTTGGTTTTTGTTGTTTCAAGTTGTTTGCATTTTCAAAATAATTGCTGAGCACATTTCGATGTTTGAATATTTGCATACCAAACACAAACACAAACACTGGCACACACACACACACTCAGCTGTTCAAGGAGAAGGAGTGCGAGTGCCCTCGAATGTATGCTATGCAAAAGAATTTATTTCAACGCGAAACGAAACCCCTTTCGCCCGGCATTAATAATTGATGTTTAATATGCGGCCGGCATTTAAGGTTCAGCTTTTCAAGTGCGCTTAATAGTTGCCAAAAGGCATATTAAAACATTAACCAAAGCTGCTGAATTTCGCTAAGGCCCCGAGCATTCATCAACGTTCATCATAATCATCATCAGGAAAGTCTCTACTCTGTTTTTTTTTTTTTTTTGCCGCTGCTCCTCCTTTCACTTTCACTTTTTTTTGGCGGTAAATTTCTGGGGGAAGTAATTATGATAAATGCAGGATATACACGAGTGAGGACGGCGTTTGCCTCTGCGGCATGTCGAACTTGTAACTGGGTTAATTGCGCGTAAATAAAAGGAAGGTAACACACACACACACACACACACGAGGGGGGGGAACATGTGTCTTGCCCATTTCCCGTTTCCGGTGCTGTCAATAAATCTTGAACGAGATCTGCGAGCAAAGACTTGAGTTACGTGACTTTCCCTTGTTTACTCAGCGCCAAGTTGCTCGCATGGAAATATGTGCATTTTCATTTTATCTCAGAGACTGGGAAACTTGGAAACTGAGAAACTGGTATTCTTATTAAGCTGGTGATAAGCCAGAAAATGCAACGTGCTGATTGCCAAATGAATGAATGGAAATATGAGAGATGAGAGATTCGCTCTTGGCACTTTTGCATGCAAAGTACTGATGAATAATTTTAAGATTTAAATTAAGATGCGAATTCGTATATTAAAATGGCGTGCACATAAATCTTTTTGAAAATAATTTCAAGCTGAAATGAATTTCTGTTGTTTTATTAACATTTGAACTCTTGTTTGCTTTGTTTGCATCGTATCCTTGTATCCTTTGCAACTTTGATGCATTAAACCCAGCTTAAATTGTGTCAAGCCGCAATTAATATTTAATGAACGATTTTATACGAATAAATGCCTTCTTGACAGGCTTAAAGAGGCTTTGGAAGGATCTTTAAAGTATGCTATTGATGCTATTTAGCCATAATCAGGAATGTCTTGTTTTCAAGTAATTGCATAACCAGCGAGCAAATTCAATTTTCCTCTGGAGCATATTGATTACCCGCAGATGAAAGATAATCCAAGGACACCACCCTCACTTGACTCCGAACAATGGCGCAGCTCCTTGGGCCAGGACTACAGTGGCTACAGCGAGGCGAACAAAGCTCGCACATGCATTATGCAAAGTGCACATGTTCATGTATTAATCAGCTCGAGAATGTTGCGGCTCAATTACCGCGGGGCCTTTGGTTATTTGAGGGCTTTGTTTATATATATATATATACAAAGAGTATCGGGAATCAAGCTTAGATCAATATAGCAATAGATGTTATGTGTGCTTTAAGTAGGGAAATTGCAAGTTAGTAGCAATTATATTGCATGAAATCAACTCTTCAATGAAATCAACTCAGCTTAAAAGTTAAGTTTTGTAAGGTTTTACATCATTTTAAAGTTCTTTTGTATTCAAAACCCAACTTTATTTAAATGTCCTTAAATCCTACTTTTCTTTCAAAAGCTTTTTCTTGCAAGTATAACACAATCTTAGGACATCACACGTGTATACAAATGTTAAATTCCACATATCTTCCTGCTTTCCTGCTTTTTTCGGCTTTTTTTTAATTTTCTTGTGGCAAGACATCGAGGGTGTGGTTTTTCTTAAGAATATCTTTCTGAAGCGTCACGTAGACGGCGAGAGGCAAAAAAACAAGAAAATCTGTTATAATAAGATATGCACAAATGCACATGCATAAGTTAGGAAAAACCAAAGGAAAAAGCGCCCCAAGAAGTCCAAACCGTGGAAAAGGTACGACAAACCAGACCCGAAAGAGGAACAAACCAAGTTGACTTACATGTCAACTATTGATTTTTTAATTAAATATTAATGAAGCACGAAGAACGGCAGCAAAAATGGCACAAAACACGCTCGACAGAGAAAGAGAGAGAGTGGAAAAAAAAGAGAAATGGAGGTGAAAAGTCAAGCAGGGAAGTGGAACGCCTTCAGGTATGCTTCGAAAAAAACAACATGACACACAAAGAAGGGTAGCAGCAGGTGAGCTAGCACAGGTATACGAAAATATACGGGCAAATTACGAATTTTTAATCACACGTCGCGTTTGTTATATAAGCGGGAATATCAGGTCCCCACCAAACCAAAAAAAAAAAAAAAAGAAATGGAAAAAAATGTGTAACGTACGAAAAAGCGAACAGAAATCAAATAAAATAAATATGCAAAGCGTCGTCTCGCTGTCCCCCTTCTCAGCCACCAGTCCCTTTCTCAACCATATTCCCCCATTTTGAGTAGGTCGTCTATGCACAGACACGCAACTACACAGAGAGAAGAGGATTTAAATTACATAAGAAATATGCGTAGACCAGGCAAACATTTAATATATTCTAAATATATTTTTATTATAATATTTTCTTCATTTTAATAAAAACCAGGACTTGCTTTCTCACTGTAAATGCATATTCTGTTCAAATAGAGTTCTGCATGCTTTATAATCCCGCGCAGAAAAGAAAGTAAAAAAATTTAAGGACTAAAAAAATACTTAGTTGAGGTTTTCGCCATGTGCAAAAAAAAAGTAGGAAATGTGTGGAAATGTAAAAGGCAAATGAAACTAACTTTGGGGCGGTGTGTGTCTATGTGTGTGCCAACGAGAGACAGGACAGCCAGGACAGGCTGGCATTTCCTACAAAACGCCGAGCAGCATTTTGTCCAGTCACGAAAAGTTTGGTCTCGAGCAAAGTAAAAAAAAAACGAAAAAAATAAATAATGAAAGAAAAAACAAAAAGGGGCAGGATATATAGACACACGTACCCACTGCCGCCGAATGGCGGGAGTTCAGTTCAGGTTAGCAAAGAAGCACTCGAGTCGACAAAGTCTCAAGTTGAATGAAGAACTCACGCAACTTGGCCAGCAAACACACACGCACACACAAGGAGGTCCTGCAAACATGTTATGCCGGGCAGGAATTCTAGTTGTTTTCCTTGATGTCGTTTACCAGGCTTACCATGTTGCTGGGAGACTACAAAATTGGTGCATTTGAAAATTGAAATTTATGAAGGGAATAAATAAGAAAGACGCTGACAGTGGGTATCAGAATAACAGGTAACATGTCCTGGGCAAGGGAATTACCAGGCAATATTTCTCAATTATGAATCAATTGAACCAAGGCCTGTCATTCAGAGGGAGAGAGTGGGAGAAAGAAGCCTTCATTCATTTTGCCATAAATCCTTCCTTTTGGAATATTTCACATAATTTGGCTTGCCAAACTGCAGCTCATAAGCCCCTTAATTATTGTGTCAGCTAACTGAAAGTTAATAAACCACCCATTGTCATGAAAATAAAATCCAAAAATAAACTGCCAGACCAAATGGGGCCCGAGCCAAAATCAATAATAAATACATAAACAGGCCAAACAATGGGGCCAAAAAGAGAGACAGACACACACAGTGAAGACAATACCGCGATGAGCAATGGAATACTCTACGATACAAGTTGGAAAATAAAAGAATTTCTTTACAAGTAAAACCTATAAATTTATTCTCTTCCAAAAGGCCTAAATAATACCATTAATTAAAGTTAAATGCTTAAATATTATTTCTTTAAAGGATCCTTTAAAATGAGCATGCAAATTATCTCTTAAAAATTAAGAAAAACCCCCTCACTGCCATAAATAATTCAGCATTTTATCAGAGTCATCATAATCGCTGAATTGCGTGGGAGAGCAACCAGACCAGATCCTGCGTTGGCCGCGCCACAAATAAGGATAATAAGCCAGCAATTAGTGTCACCGATAGACTTGCTGAAGCCTCAAAGCGAAACATGGCCTAAAGCCAAAGGCAAGAAACCCATTTAAAGCAATTTTCCCGGGGTTTCGAGGCATGCGGAGGAGAGCAACGAAAAAAAAAAGGTTAAGCGAGGCACTCGCACAGACGCAAATCTATTATCCTTACATCCCTTTTAGCTTTCACGGCAGAAATTGCAAGAAAAAAAGGAGAAGAAATGAAATAGAAATAGAATGAAAAGAGTGTCAGAAAAGTTGCAAGGACAAATCGCAATTCCAGTTTTATGAATATTTTTCTATTTGCCTATGGAAAACTACTGAATGGTGCTAGCTTTATCAAGACCTCCTTTTTGGGGGGCGCCAAGTCCTGCAATCAATTCAATGGCTGTGAGGTGTTGGGGGAGGAAAGGAAACTTTCTTAATACAAGATACTTAAAGGACTCGCACAGAAAGACATAGAACGACGACAGAGTCGCACATTCAATTGCCGCCACCTCGTGGCAGAAGGATATTCCATTTACAATGTGTGCGCCGAGGCGGGGCCGTGCGTCCTGGCGAAACTCAAACCAAAAGTCTTAAGTGAATTAAGAGGGAAACTTGCCACATTTCTAAGGAAACCCCCCCTCCAACCGACCATCCCGTTCTGCGTCCTCCATCAAGGTTAGCCCCACTTAATGAGCTCTTGAAGTGTTCAAGTTTGAGTTTGCTAAATACGTACATATATATGTATATACGAAAGAGCTCGAACAAAAAAAGGATTATTTGATATGGCAGCCCCGCCTGCCTCTTAACGCTTTCCTTTCAGGACTGACTGACTGGACACCTGTGCGTGGCCCTGCCTCCCTCCTCCCTCTTAGGCTCTTAGAGCCAGGATTGATTGTTATGCCACCAAAAACTAAACGCAGCAAGGGCTCGGCTCGACTGGGTTTGCTTTAGTTTCGGTTTTGGTTTGGGCCACTTAATGATTGCCAGCCAGAGGAGAAAAAACTGCGGATATATGTAGGTGCCTTTGGGGGGTGTCGCCCACACCTTGACATAGCATAAAACAATTATTGGAATTTCTTTCTCTCACCTTCGCGGTCGATTGCGTAGCAGGGATGGGCCATGGGCTCTGTTTATGATGGCCGTAATTAAAGTTGCGGCTCAGGAAGGAGTCGCGTAGTCTCAAATCGATACCAGATGTATCAGCAATATAATTGTTATGGATATACAACTTAAACAAAGACTTTAATAGGTGTTTTTGGGTATTTATTTAAGAGGGGTTTTCCAAGGGAGAGCAAAATACAAATTATAAATTTGCTTAGACTTTTTTCAAAAGAATTCAAAAAACACAACTAAATAATACAAGAAAAGAGGTAACTAAATTATTGAAGGCCATGGCAGCTAGTACTAGAAGTTTCTATACAAGTTTTATTATTGTAAACAATTCCAACATTAAATAAAATTGAATTAAATTAAGTAAGTTCTGTTACCATTTCCCCACAGCTAAAAAAAATAGTTTTTTTTTAATTTGCAGTCTTTCCTTCTTAATTTTCAGTCTTATATTAAGATTTTAGGTCTTATACCAAGATTTAAATTTAAGAATACACAAAATCATGAAAGATGTTTTTATATTTTTTATAAATTCTTTAATTTAAATCATAACAAAAGACAAAAAATCTTAATATAAGACTGAAATTAAAAAAATACGATTTTTTAGGCTTCATTGCGCTACTTTCGTTACAAAATGCCACAAATAATGAAAAAAATTCTTGAAAACATTAAAAAACTGAAAAAAAATTGTTATCTTCAACACTTATACGAAAAATTTATTAAACTACAATGTATTGTAGATTTTCTTTACTAACTTGTATTATTAATCACCTTAATAGCTTTCTTATTTCCCAAATAATTCGCAATTGTCTCACCTAAAACCCAACCCACCTTGACCCATAATTTTAGCGCTGCTTATCGTTCTTACCCAACTATAACCATTATTAACGACAGAGTGTCAACAAAAAAAAAGAAAAAAAAATTCGAGTGAGATATTAATAACCTAAAAAACACATTCGTGGTTGACACTTGCCGGGGACATGGGCTGAGTAATAACTATTTAATGAGTTTGTGTCACAGCTCGGCGCTGTAAGTGAGGAGAGCAAAGCTACTTGGCCATGAACCAGCACACAACTGCCGTCATCGGGAGAACATTTCCATTTCCATCCATCCACACTGACGATGGCATTTAATTAAAATTTGCGCCTAATTAATTGCCGAAAAGCGGAAGCGCACAGCCTGGCAGGACATTGGGTGCGAGCTAGCTAGCTAGCTGGCGAGACAATGCGGCGTATGAGTGATATTTGCCTATTTAGCACGTGCCGTTGTTTGATTGGCGCTCAGCGTTCACTAATTGAAAATGAAAATTTGATTTTTGGCATTTCAGCGGTTGACCGAGTTTAATTTTTGCGCTTGCATGATTGATATTTACGAATTATGCATGAAATATTATTATTATTATTATTATTATTCCGCTGCCTCTCGCCCAAAAGTATGCAGCATCCTTGTTGCTCTCTGCTTAATTTTTCGGCACACGCTGCCATCGTTTTTGCTTTGCATAATTGATGGCTGAGCTTTTAATTGAAACTGAGTTGTGGTTATTACGAGTGTAAGTGGAAAGTCGAACAAGGGAGGGGGACGGGGGGCGGTTCGCGTAAAAATTTATGCAAATTAAGACTGCACCGAGGGCGGTTGCAATTAAAGGCAAATTGCAGCGTGAAGAGCAGAGGAAAAAATTAATAAAAGTACTGTAATTGAAGAGCGTTTGAAGGGTGCAAGTGCCGAACGCTGCTTGAGATAGGGAAAAACTGAGGCGTGTCCTTGAAGGCGAGACTGGCAAGGATTTCATACTCAATTGGAGGAGAGCTACCTTAATTATTTGGAGAAACTAAAAGGAGATGGAGTAGTGGAAGTGGGAGTATCCAAGAAAGTGGGACAAGGGTTTCATCTTTAGAAAATTAAAAAATATTGACTGAATTTTAAGCAAAATAAAATTGTATTTTACAATTAAAAATAGGATTTTAAAATTAAAAATAAAATTTGCCTTCGCCTTAGGTACTTGAAAATATGCAACACATCTAAATAATTGAAACAGTCACAGATTTTATGTTTAAATATTTTTAAGTTCACCTTTTAAGGTCCTTTTAAGATAAAATAAATACTCAACAATTTAAAAAGATTCAAAGAGAAAAAATGTAATGCATATTTTTGAGTAAAATATATATTTTAAACAAGAAAAATATAGTTATAAATGTTTGGAAACTTGTTGCACTTATAAACATTAACTGAAAGAGCTTCTTAATTTCTTAACCGATTCTTCCTGCATTAATTTCCCTGTTCTTTGACTTTCCTTAATATTTATTTGAAGAATTTCCTTCTTATTTAAAAATCCACAAATATACCCTTTAATATATATGCAAATAAGGGTCAAAAATGAACTGCAAAACATATTCATTGCATTTCTCTGGTGACATATTCGAAACTTTTTGCACAGCAAACACACATCCAAACTTATCGCCCCATTCAAAACTCTAAACACAATGATTTATTATGCGAGCATCACAAGTCCTTTCACAGCTTTCTACATATTTGAGCCTTATCTGGTGTGTGTTCACTTTTCGGGTTGCATGCTCACCTGTTTGGAATTCTAAGGATACATTAAAACTGCCGTTGCTGGGGCCTCTCTGTCTCTCTGCCTGTGTGTGAGCGAGAGTGTGTGTGGTAGAGTCCGTTTGCTGGAGGCTCCTATTGAATTGATTGCGACAGGACCGGACGCTCGTCCTGTCCGCAACACTGTTGTTGTCCCGCTGCCGCGCTTCCTGCGCCAGTCAGCTGATGCTGATGCTGCTACTGACGCTCCCGCTGCTGCTGCTGCTGGTACTGGTGCTGCTGCTAATGCTGCTGCTGATTCTGCTTCTGCTGCTTGTGGCATGCAAAAAGTTTTCCCTTTGAGTTTCTACCAGCGCCGTTGTCCGCCTGTCTGTCCGTCCGTCCGTCTGTCACTTTATGCGCTTCCTGCCTCTCGATGCCGCCACGTTGTGGCGAGAGTGAAAGTATTTCCTCCTTTGTTGTACTTTATCGTGGTGAGTTCGCGAACAGGACGCTCTCCTCTCACCCCACTCTCTGCCTCACGGCCCAAGCTCGCTCTTTCTCTCTCTCTTGCTCTTAGGAGAGAGCTAAGCCCATTTTCTGGTTGAGTAAATTTTTGAAATATATTTTGCTTGAGATTCTGCAGAGTAATTTCCACACTTTTTTTTATTCGTATTATTTATCCGAATATAAGTATTTTTTTATATATATTTTTTTTTAAGCAGGGAATTAAGATAGAGCTGGGTATTACGGTTAGCTCTATTAGTTTATATCGCGACCGAGGAATCCGATTCCGAATTTCGGACTGGCGACTCCGAATAATGCGCTGTCGTACGTGGCGCTGGATTTGACGTTTTGTGTAATTTAACCTTCTGCCCTACTCTTCTCGAATGCGTCATCGGGAATCGCGTAGAGTTGCGAGTTCTCGCGGAGTCGCTTATATTTATTTGCTTAATATTTTATTTGGCACCCACACTAGCACACTAGCACACTGGCATACACGCACACAAGCGCGCACGCACGCACATTTTGTTGCACATGTTTTTATTATTTTCGGTTTATTAACCATACGCCATGTTGTACGCGAGCCCAGAAGTGCCTCGGGCCTCGAACAGCGAGTCGAGAGCCTTGGCCAGAAGCCTTCAAGGTTATTATTTCCTTGTTGTTTTGCCTCAAAAAGTTTCCCCGTTGTTGCCTCTTTTCTTCTTAATTTTTTCTTTTTTTTTTATATATTTCTTATTTGTTTTCTCTGCGACCAATTTAATGAAGAGGACTTCTCTGAGGCCCTATTTCGGCCTGGTATTGGCTGTATCTACAGGCCCCGTGCATATTGCCAAAAAAAAAAGAAAACGGAAAATGAAAACGAAGAAACAGAATGTTGGAGGAGGAAAATCGTTTCACACATTACACACAACAACATGGAAGAGCCAGAGTGGCCCTGTCTCTCTCCTTCTTGCGCCTTAGGCTGGCCATAATTGGCGTTTTTCTTTAACTGGCATTTCTTTTTTTTAAACACTTTTTCCGTTGGTTACTTTTGTTTAGTTTGGTCGGATTACTCGGCAGGGGGCCTTCTGCGTTTATTTTAATGGTTATATCTTGCTTTTCCACGAAGCGCGATTTGGGCTGCGATTTTTTGTAGTTTCTCCTCCCTCGCTCTCAGCTTCTGTATTTTTCTTTTAGTTTTTCGGCGGAGCTCCGCGTCCTGACCGTTTGGCTCCACTTCTCCGACTCTTTGGGGGCTTCGCTTTCGCAGAGGCCTCGGCCCAAAAGCTTTCCCCGATTTTGTAGGCTTCCACGCAGCCAGAGAGAGGGATAGAGATTGAGAGCGAGCGAGCGCGAAGGCGAGAGAGGAATCCCCGCCGAGACTGACTGGCGACGTCCTGGCGAGCTTCGCACTCTCTGGGACTACACACGGAAAAATAATGTTTTTTAATTAAAGAAGAAGCCTTAATGTATTTTTATTTTAATTCTTAAACGCATGTAAACTTCAGTTATATTTTGTTTATGACTAAAAATGTGTAATATACCTTATCTATCTAAAATAATGTGTATCACACTAAAAATTTATCTTTACACAAAAAGAGTAAATTTGTAAACCTATCTTTCATAAACCTATAACACTCACTAATGAAATTTATTAGTTTACAAATACCTTCAATTTTTGCCCAGTGCACCTCTCTCTGATTCCGTGTCCTAGGCTTCTCTTGTTGGTATTGCACTCAAAGTTTGCGTTGTTTGGATTTTGTTATTTTAATGTTCACTGAGCAGTCCCTGAGCAGGTGGATGAGCGGGAAGGTGCGGTGAGAGAGGAGCTTGAGGGGCTGTATTCTCAGTCTCGTTTCCCGTGTGCTTTTTGAGGATTTCTTTCGTGTAATTGTTTTCGTTACGTTTGTTACGTTTGTTATGGGCACCAGGTCCACATGCACCTAAAATGTAGACGTAATTGTGCACTTGGAGAATTTTTAGATGCAAGAGATGCAATTTGCGAAGGAAAACTTTGAAATACTTATTTTAAGAATATTTATTGTGGAGTATGACTATTATCTATGTTCTGTATAGATTTTTCTTATATATTTTGTAGTTTTACTCCATGATTTCATACTTAAATAAAAGCTAACATGGTTAATAAATAAATATGGAAATATTTTTATGTGTATTTAACTATATTGTATTAAATTAATAGTTTTATTTTTGTACTATATATTTAGTAAGTATTTTTGTAGATTAAACTAATTTTTAGTGACTTTAAAACCTTGAAAGTATTTACCTTGTTAGTTAATTTTATAGTTATCATATTTTATAACTCATCTTTACATTTTCCCTTATTTTAAAATCAAAGAAAATATTTAAATGAGATAAAACCGAAATACAATTGCTTTGTTTCCAATGGATAAATGAGGCTTTCGCCCAATTAAGTATCTGGGTGTAGCCATAAAAGCCAACCAACAAAACCCGCGCCCATCAAAAGCCTCCCCTGAAACCCCGCTTCCCGCTCTCTCCCGAAATCCGCCCCTATTCCCTATCTGCTCCGACGCTTCTTTTCCACTCTACCCATTTTCCCCAAAGAGAGAGAGGCAAGCAGGCAGCAAAAGCAACTCACTCAATAGTCCGAAAAGCGAATATAAGCCCATCCGCTGGGACCCAAAAAGAACCAGGTAACGGTTGCAGAAAAGCTCTCTCTGTCGGAGTCCGCTCTTTTGTGTTATCTCTCTCCCACGCAGAACTCAACACAGCTGGCAAAGGAAACGTCAAAAACGTGTGACAGCAGCAGCTCTGCGGAGAAGAAGAAGAAGCTGGGAAAGCCAAGTTTATCAGGTAGCAGAGGCCCGTTACTCTCTCTCTCGCTGTGTCTCTGGGGAAGCTGTGCCTAAGCCTGTGTGGGTGATGGCGAGAGCATAGATGGCTGTTGGTGTGAGTGAGGGCACGACACGTTGTTGCATTTCTCGCCTGCCACAGGAAAAGCGCTCACAAGAAGGCAACCGAAAATAACGGCTTGATTCCTTTACAGTTTAATGTTTTTATACGCTTTCATGCGGTTTCCCTAAAGTTTTTTAACTTTCGAGAATTTTGTGTCAGATAAAAAGGTTTATAGAATATTTACAGAGGATTGAAAGATAAATTAACATAAAAAATTGTACATTTTAAGTTCCTTTAATCAAAATCACTTTTTGAAATCCCTGAAAAATGTATCCAAAAAGAAGCAACAAAATTAAACATTGCACACTTTTAGACACCATTTAAAGGGATTTCAAATTTCTAATGATTAAAATGGTAACCAAATCTAAGCTGCAAATATATTATACTTAGTTAAAAAATAAAAATTAACAGGATTTTGTGCTTTAACAGACATCACTGCCTACTTTTAGACGAATTTTCAATTGATTTCTAGTCTCCAGAAATTTCTACTGAACTACAGATAGATACATACCTAGGGTATTCCAGAGACTGTGCATGGTTTTTCCCAAGTTTTCCTTTAGTATTTTCTTTTTTTTTTTGTTGTTGTGCGGCTGCTTTTTGGTTCGAAGGTTTCGCGTGGTGTCGATGGAAATGTACACGTGCTTTGTAAGCTGGTATGCTGCCTGGTCGAGGAAATCGTTAAGGACGAGGGTGTTGTCCTGGGAGGGGAGAGCGGCGGTTGGGGGCTCTGGAGAAGGCCACACTAGACTGTCGTCACGATACTGGTGGGGCACCCCCTCCCTTAACGTGGCACTTCCTTTGAGAACTTTCTAATTGAATTTCTTGTTTTGACCTGCAGTTGTGACCCTGTCTTATCAATTTCACTCGTATGTACATATGTATGTATCTGTGGGGGGTGAGTGTGTATGTGTGTGTGTGTTTGTGGGTGGAATTATGTCATTCTGGCTGCGTCATTGTGTCTGCTTAAGAATATTGATTATTCCTTGTCGGTTATGACGAAATAAGTTTGTACGCTAAAAACTACTTTCACCTTTTACTTTTCCCCCGCCAACGGTAGTATGCAGAGAGAAAAAAATATTAAGATGATTTCAGCGTATAAAATAAACTTTTAAAAATCAAAAATAATTTTGTGACCAATTACATATATCAAAGGCGCTCCAGAAACCACTAAGGGTTTTAAAACCCTTTAAAAATGTGTCTAAAAGTATGCAATATAATTTTGCAAAAATTTGTAACATACTTTTTAATATATTTTCAAGGGTTTTAAAACCCAAAATGATTTTTGAAAAACTCCTTTAAAATAATCCCTTTATAATTAATATCCTGTTTAATAATATTTTTCTTAATTTCCACTGTGTGCTCTTGACTTGCACAACTATGACGTCATTGTTAACCCCGGAGCTTTCACTACAAACTACAACATAGAATCCTCTACAACTGCTTCGCCCCCTCTGTCAGCACTCGACTTTGATGTAGCCAGCCACCCAACCAACCCACTTTCCAGCCACCTCCCCCCACACTTGGAGCAGCCTCAACGTCAACGTCAAGTCAACTCATTTCCATTTCCATTTGATGCCTGATGCGGATTTTCCCCCGTTCCCTTCCCCCCCAACTACATAGTTTGAGAAAGTTTGTTTTTCGAGAGCTTTTCAAGTCTGTGGGCCCGCTTCCTCGTCTCAATTTGTTGTTTGGCCCTCTGCGGCTTTTATTATTGCGGCCCGAGATTTATTTTTTGTCATTGAAGTGATCTAATTAAAGTTTGTGTGGGCCGAAAAATTATAAGCGACTCGGCTGCCGGGGGTTAAAAAGGATAACGAAATTTGTTTTCAGCGAAAGTTTCTTTGGGGATGGGGTCACGCTTTTCGGAGGTGCAACTTGTTTTCGCTTTCGTTTCCAAAAACATCCAAAAAGTTGTTAAAAAGCCAAAAAAGTAATTTATTTCAGTTTTACTGCCTTCATCTCGTTTGTCCCTTTAGTGTGTGTCTGTGTGTGTCGCCATCCTACAAATGTAATGAGATGTTTTGACCCGCTAACTTGGTCCTTTCTTCTAACCCCTTTCCTTTACAGCCTTGCGGATGCTGATTTGGCTTGAAGCCTTGGCCAAGTTCTCTTGGCATCGGCTGCTTGGATAATCAGATTTTTCCACTTTGCCTCCGCGCTTCGCTACGAAATGGGTTAAACTTTTGCCGCCGACTTGTTGGGGGTTAAGTTTCGACATGGCCCACAAGCCGGGCTAATCAAAGTTGGGAATCAGTTTTGGTTGGATTACTAATACCTTTAATGGAATGACAAAGGGGCTTTTGGGGGAAGATCGGGCCATTGAGATTTATTTTGGGATTTTACAAATCCAATCAGGAATGGAAACATTGGAGATTTTTAATAATTGATAAGGAGTTTTGTGAATTGTAGCTAACTGTGTGGATAAATTTATACAGTTTAATACAGTTTAAGTCAGAAGTTTGAATTTTCGACCCAATAAATTAGCATCAGCAGCAACAGAAGAGTCAATCTATCCATGTCCCAATGACTATTTTTTTTAATTAAAATGCAGTATAAGAAAACACTATTTGAATTCAAATCAATGTTTTTGCTTAGTTATATATTCTTAAAACTTCGATTCGTTAAAAAATGTGTTTTATAAAAATATCGATGTAAAGATTTCGAATACTTTAAGATTTCTTGAGGTAATAAGATGCCATAAAAGTCAGTGATTGCCAAAAATCATAATTTTTTTCAATTTGCAATTAAATACTTGACAGAAAACAAAATTCTTATTGAATTTTAATAAAATTCTAACATTTTTAAATTAAAAAATTTTAATTTTTCCATATTTATATATCATATTTTAATTACTCATCAAATTAAACACATTTTACTTTCTTTTGTTACAATTTATTTGCAGAAGAACACAAACTATCGCATTTTCATTTATTTATTTACAATATTAATTTGTTTTTCTTCGTTCCTTACTTCAGTTTAGCATATTTAATATGTATAAATCTAAGCAGATCCTTAGCATAGACCGTAAGTGTATAATTGTTGCATTCTCTCGTTACTCTTCAGTATAGATTACTTACAAAAAACTCAAATACAATATTACTTAACTGGCTAAAGTTATTGATAAAACATTATCTGCTTTTGTGCACTCATCGGACTTATCGTTAATTGTATATTTTGTATTTTGTATTTTCAATACACGTACAGTGGGTAAAAACATCTATACAAATACGCTTTGTTGTTTGTGTTTGTGTGTGTTTGGAAAATCCTCAAAGTAATGTTCAGATTTAACTTAATATCTGTTCCAAGATTCAAAATTATTGTACCACATTTAGAATATCAATGGTTGTGTATATATATGTATATATATATATATAATATGTACATGTACATAAATATATAGTATCTTGAGTGTGTAAATATCAGCAAATATTCCAGTAGTCTCTATATAATATATGTTTTGGGTTGCTTTTCCGCTCTAGGTCTGGGAGAAATCATAGATTACACTAATTACTAATTGACGGGAAAATCGAAATCGAAAGCCATTTATCGAAATAATCGGTATTGCTAATCGAATAGATTTCATCTGCTCTCCTTTCTCCTCTCTCAATAAATAACTTAACTTAAAGGTAGAATATCCAGTTTTTGTCATGGACGAGTCGAGCTCTAGCTATGTACAATTCCCACTCCTCACTCCTCGCCCTCGTATCCCAGACACCAGAGTTGGGACAGGGGCACGGCTGTGGACTAGCTGCCCGCCACGCCCTCTTCCTTGCGCGGCCTCAGGATAAAGTTGAGGTTGTAGTTCGTGTTTACCGCATAGTAGACATTCGCATTCTTCGGCATGACGAGCTCCTTGTCGGGCAGCACCTGTGCCAGGGTGAACCTGTCCGGATCATCCTCGAGGCCCAGCTTCAGCATCGCATTGCGTATGACCTGCGGCGTCCGCTCGTTGTTGCCCAGCATTATGCTCTTGTACAGCACAATCCCATCCAGCTCAATGTTGTCCGTTTCATAGGTGACTCGAATGATGTAGAAATCCGGCGCGGACTGCGGAGTACCACCCGAGGGCTGCACCAGCTGGGCATTGATGTGTGGTGAGCCACCGTTCGTGGTGGTGCCATTTCCATGCGACTTCAGGCCATTGCCCATGGACTGCGAGTGCGTCAGCTTGCCAGACTGTCGGCCTCCGGAGTTGCTCGAGTCTAAAGACAGATTGGACACACTGCTCGAGGCGGACATGAGGGAGGCATGCTGGTGATGGGCATCCCGGTCAAGGGAGTTGTGCCTGGAACTGGTGCTGCTGTTTAGCTCGCAATAAAACTGCGATCCTGCTCCGCTGCTCGAGTTGGAGTGTATGGAGTCAGTCTTCCGGTGGCCCATGATCGAGGCCGTTGACGAGTTGGTCGTGTTTGTAAGCGATGTATTCGTGCTGACCACCGATTTACGTGGAGCAGGTGGCGGCGGTTCCAGCCGACAGCTTAGCTCAAAAGCCTCGCGTTCATCAAAGACCGGCATCGAGTTGAACCAGTGATCGAAGAGTGCGTCCGCCTGGAGGTTGTACGTATTGGCGGCACCCTGAAGCAGCTTGATCTGCGCCAAAACCTCAAACTCCTTGCGCTTCTTGTCAAAGTTGATCAGCTTGTCCTCGGTGAGGTAGTCGGGATTGGCCGTGTGGATCATGGTCAGGTCGGTGAGGAAGGTACCCAGGTAGGGTATCGTGCCGTGTGAGGTCTGCGTGCCCAGATTCATGATGAGCTTCTGCAAATGGCGGTCACTCTGATCACTGCCTGGATCCGGATTCTTGGCCGTTCCCTCGCGCTTCAGCACCTCTCGCAGAGTCCAGGCATTGTTGTCCTCCGAACAAATTCTGGCCAGCTCCGTAAAGACTTCCATCTGCGTGAAGGGATATAGAAAAGGGTTAGATAATGGCTTTTGTAAATGGAAAACTTTGTCAGACTTACCCTCTCTTTGGGCAAAACCTCCCAGATTTTGGAGAGCCGATAGATAGAATTGGAATTCAGAGCCGAAATGATGGCCTTGAGAGAGCTAAAGTTCTTGAGCATGCGCAGCTCCTGGGCAATGTCAATCCATCGTGAAATGTTTAGAGCGCGCTCCTGCAAAATAATTATAATATTATTTACATAAGATGCAAGCCAAACAACCTAGAAACCCACCTGAGGCTTTAGCCGATCTATCAGGATGCTGGACACCACCCGGAAGAGCACTGCATTGAACTGGTTAATCGTGGCCACAACGGTCTCGGAGCCGCCGCTATCCCTTCTGGCCCAAGTATGCCCAAGACACTGGTGGGGTATCAGACGCTTAAACAGCTCCGTGTCCATGCGGGTCAGCTGCTCGGCAAAGTGCCGCACAGGCACATGGGGAAAGCGGAAGGCCTGCAGGAAATGTGTGGGTCCACGATAAATGGGTCCATGACCCATGGGCGAGAGATACAGGCCATTAAACTGATCGGTGAGGTCATACGAGGAGCCGTAATGTGTGGGAATTAAAAACTGCTGCACTGGCTGGGAGCCTGCAGCCGAAAGCCAAGACAAACCATTGCCCTCTAAGGCACCACCTCCGCTGCCGCCATTGCCACCATTTCCATAACAAGCCTGCCGGATGAGCCGCTCTAGACGATTCAACACCTTGATGTGCAGGTCGGAGCGTTTCAGTCGCTTGGTGGCAAAGCCCAGGATCTGCAAGGGTAAATATAAGTTTTATATTTCATGTAAAAAATATTTATTTTCTTTGTATTCCCACCTGCTGCAGGTTGTCCTCATGCCAGTCCTCTGGAAATCCGTCTAGCCACACATGCAGCGCCGAGACTAGCGTTTTCTTGTGCTGCTCGTGGATGGAGGCATGCGGATCGTAGGCCGGGTCCATAGCCTGGCCACTCTCCTGTGCCTGCTCCAGCTCCTCCAGGTGCTTCTCGTGCAACGCATCATAGCGCTGCGTCAACAGACTAAGCACTTGCTTTGGCGTGGAAAACGTGCGGTATGTGGACAGGAACACATTGATGAACGTCGACTCCAGCTCCCCGTCATCGGTGGCCAAAGCCTCCACCAGACGGGCCAGGGTCGCCGCCTTTACGAAGCGCACTCGCACTGTTTCCCACTCCAAATGGGAGATCTCATCATCAGAGTCCTGGAAGGAGGATAAAAATTCAATTTAAGTTAAAAACCTGAGCAGTTAGCGATGTTAACCGTCTAAGTAATTGATTATTGGAATTACTTACATTGCTGGCCGTGGGCGTTGGTCGGTGGTAGCGCACCTTTTTCAGGTAGACGGTGAAAATTGCATTCTTCTCGTGCTCTTCGCCCCAAAGGCGCCACGTGGGCTGTAAATTAAGAAAACGGAAAGTGGATTAGTCAAAGTGAAGGTAAAGTGAACTTTCTAAAACTTAAAATGTGTTTTTCTTTCCCTCAACTTTGTGTGGAAACTTTAGATAGACAAAGTCAGGAATTAAACTTTAGGTTTAATTTCAAACCAAGTGGAAGAAATATTTATTCAAAAAGCTAATATATTTTGTATATTAATTAAAAAAAATATTGTTAATAGTTAAATTTCTAAACAGCAAATCTCCAAAATTCAATAAATATTTATGGAATATTGGAAATCTATGTCAAAGTCAAAGATCACAACCCATTCAATGGCAAATAAATGTATCATCCATCTAAATTTAGCCACAATATCCGACGTATTTTAAATTTATTTCGCCCTTAATACGAGCCCAAGAAATTTTAAATATTCTCAATATAAACAATATGCCATTCGGGGTTTTTAGTGCAAAATGTGTTTTGTGCACGAAAAACTGTTTGTTTTTGTGGAAATTCGGCTGTCGGGCATTTCCATTTCCATTTCCATTTCCGTTTCGTGTGGCATCTTTGGCAGTGTTAAGGCCCCCAAAAAAAAACAGCATTTGTTCTTGTCTGGTCTCGGTATTTTAATTGATACATAAATTCTTTGCTAATTTGTTGGATCGATCCAACCGAATATGTTTCAAAAGAAATGAAAATGAAAACTAAAATGCTTTTCAAATCGTTTTTGGCCTAATTGGAAATGAGAGGCAACACGAAATTGTGCAAGACGAAATTTATGTAAATGCAAAATCACTTATTAAAAAATGTAAACACAAAATTCCTTTAGAGAGAGAGGGAAATAATTTGTGTTACGAAAAAGTTAGTCAGCAATTTGTTATGTATTTTAGCCGCACTTTTTCCCAAGGCCCCCACTCGCTTTTCCGCACCCCCGGAAAATGCTTCACATATTTGCGCTTAATCAACGCCAAAGCATTAAAATTCTAATTAGAAAATCATGCAACCGATAATGGCAGCGCCGAGCTCCTCTCTTTACAAAATACCTTTTGTGTTTATGTAAAAACTATGTAAATATTGAGCACACAGAAACGGGCCCACATAAATGCGGCATAAGTGCTTCAATTGAAATTTACTCGCAGCAATGCCAAAAGCGTGAAAAAAGCATTAAACGAGAAGTGAATGAATAAGCATAAGTTGAATAAACGCTCGCCAGCAGCAACCGCAAAAGGAATGGCACGCAAAGTTCACGTCGGTGGAGGTAAGTGTCTGGTACTTGGATCTGTGTCTGCGATATTGGGTGTGCGTGGTGCTGCTGGCGCCCACCAATAATAAACAGCAGCTGAAAGTTACAACAAGTCGTGGATTAGGGAAAAGTCCCTAGAAAAAGATTTTCTTCTTTTTTCCAGCACAGAGAAAAAATAAAGGTGCGATTTCTTATCAATTTGGAATTTTGATTTTTGCGATAGAGAGGTTTCTATTTATTTTCAAATTGGGCATTTTAGGTTTTTAAATTCGAAATTTCTATATTTGTTGGTTTATTCTAATGTTATACTGATAAAAAAGTTCAAGATTTTTGGTAAATTTTAAGACTTTTGGTTGCGAAACTAGCATTAGCATATTTTGTTCTTCTATTACGTTTTTTTTAACTTTTTTAAGTTTTTTTCTGTGTTTAAATATGGCATAAAAACACGTGTTTCCTGAATTTTAAGTCTTATATTAATATTTTTGTTTTTATATTAAGATTTTATTTAAGAATGGACGAATTCTTGAAAGAAAATTTTATTTTTTTTATCAGTTTAAGTATTAAGCATGATCGATAGGCACATATATCAGAGATTTTTGGTTTCTACTCTGGCATATTCTCCAATGCAGCCGCCAAAAAGTAGGCAACGCTTTTGGGAGAACAAGTGAAGAGTTCTCGCATGGTGGAGGTTTAGGATTAAATTATATTTAAATAGATTATTTATTATAATAGCTGTGTTTTTAAGCAAATAAACGTAAAAAATATACATATTTTATTGTATGTTTTTCCTTAAAAATGATAAATTATGCTTTTGTAAATAATTTTAAAATAAACTATAGCTAAAATAACAATTTCGTTGTTAAATTTCTATTTAAATAACTAAAACAAAAATTGTTTTTAAGCCACAAATAATTTGTTTTAAGCATTTCCCAACAAAAAAATTAAAGAAAGTTTTAAAAAGTGAACTAAATACAAGGTCAGACCCCATTCCTTGATAATGAAATAATTCCATCAACCCAGATTATATTTCCAAAGCCGATTGTGGGATCAATTTGGAATAAATCTAACTCAAAATCTACATATTGCGGCAATAATCTTCTTTACTGCTCAGCATACAAATATTCAAACGAAAATCATGCAACACATTTCCATAGAAAATATAAAATCAATTTTATCAGTGTGTCTGGCTAATCATGAATATTTTATTTATTTTATTTTGTTCTCCCGGCGACAGCAAGAGCACCAAGAGAACAGCTGACCCCAAATGAGAAACCAACAAGGAATGCGAAAACATAAACATGATTTTATGTTGTGGGGGGAAGTATAAAACACACGCGTGCTTGGGGTCATCCATCCAAAAGAGGCAGAAAGACAGAGAGACAGAGAGACAGACAGGCAGACACGAATCTCATGTTGATCCAATTAATTGCCCGCATGCGCTTTGATTACAGCAAACAAGAGCGAACCAAATTGCTCAAATGTTTAGTTGAGTTCGTTAGCGTTTCGTAAATTTTTATTAAAGTACTCGTCGTACTCGTTGTACTTTAATATTTCGTAAAAAAACATGGAAACAACGCCAAGAGAAACGCGCTCTTTTTCCCAAAGCGTTAAGTGGCGGCAAGGCAGCGATTTGTTTCGTGTTTTGTGTAATTGTGCATAAACTTTGGGAGATGGATCTGGAAACAGCTGAAACACTTCCAAAAGGCCTTGCAAAAATAGAAGAAGACGCGTTGTGGGATGTGGCAACTGAGTGTGGCAATCGACCGATCCGTTTGCACTTGAAGAAATTTAGATGTCGATTAAGATGTTGCTCACAGCAGCGAGAAGGGAGCACGATTCTCACAATAACAACAGCTGGGAAAACGTTTCTTTCTTGCTATATTCTTCTTTATTTTTATGTTAAAACAGCTTCCTGCTAAAAAATCCATATAAATAAGCAAGAAAATTGCAATTGTTTTTATCTAATTGTATAGCATGCTTCAGCTTAATTGTTTTCTGTCTTTCTGTTTTATTTTATTTTTTTCGGCTGACTGATTTACACACACTTCCCCTTTTGCAAATCTATTATACAGATATGTACGCTATATACATGCTATATGGTACATATACAATGTGAAGGCAACATTTAATCAATTCCGATTCACGATCATCGGCGCCGGCAGCGACTTTTTCTTAGCGGCATCTGCCAAAAAAATAAAATAAATACTTTTTCCGCCGTTCTTGATTCGTTTTGCTAATTGTACGTATGTACATACGTATCACGTATACGTATTTATTTAATTTATTTGTTATTTATTTGGCATTTTTTTGTTCTGTCTTGTTTTTTTTCTTTTGGTTAAACACTGATGCCTTATACGCGCTGTTCACTTGCCTTTTTGTTGTTTAATTAATGACGCATTATGGCAGCTCAGTTCGATTCCCCATTTGCGTCAAAAAAAGTGAAGGAAATACTACTATTGCTACTTAAAAATGATTTACAGGCCAATCTTTGGTGCTAAATCAAGTATAAATGGACATTGATTTATGGGATGCAAGTGGACATTTAAATAGGTAAACTCATTGCTGAGTCAGTGCTTCAGAATATCCTGCAAAGAGGAAGAAGATAGCTCCTTTTCAAAACCAAAAAACAAGAGCCACTTTTTATAATAATAATAAAAATTTTGCCTCAATTATTATTAAAATAAAAATGTATTTCAGAATAAGTTAACATAATTCCATTAATTATTGATGTTTCCTAGTTGTATCACTAAATAAATTATATCTTCTTAATTAAATTCTAAAAAATTTGAAGATAGTCAAAATTGAATTATACTTTTCAATTCTACATAACTCCTTTAAGACTATCTTTCTAAATCCAATTTTTTCTCAATGAAACGCAACACACCGACAGATGGAAATTGCTTAAACAATTGAGCTACAATTAGTAGTCTATTGCCTTACCTCAGCCCCAGATTCTTGCATGCAACTCAAGCAATTAATTAGTGTCAATTAGACAATCAATTGGATAAACATAATTAAGCCGGATGTGACTCAGGCGACGTGGCTGCAACTCGTCAGCCGCCATCACACCAAACAAAGTCAAACACAAGTGCAAAATATAAATGGGGAAAAAGCAAACATTTTAGGAAATAGAAACGATCACTTTATTGCGTTTCATTAAAAGAAATAAATAGTCATAAAAATGGCAATGTTTTGGGCACTTTAATTGTGTTCGATAAATGCTTTAATTTATTTTATTTAAAGTATATTAATTTGAAACAAAGTAAATTGCTTAAATTTTTTGGTGAATGGGGAATGTAAATTGTTTATTTAAGGAAGTTGTAAGCTATTTTTTGAGTAATTAAAAATGGGTTTTTGACATTAATTTAATAATGCCTAAAATATATAAAAACAAAATAAATTGTAAATATTTTTTATTAAATTAAAAACTAATTAATTAAATGGAGAATAGATTTAAACATGAAGTTGTAAAAAATAGTACTATTCGTGGACAATTTACCTTTGTGTAGGTATAGTTCTTGGCATGCAGATCCTTGGTTTTCTTGGAGAGATTCCTCAGAGTGGCGCCAGTGCAGGCGCACAGGTACTTCAAACTGGCCACCACTTTCCTTTCGGCATTGAGCACCGCCGAGGAGACGTCCAAGTCGTCATAGGAGTGGTAAGAACTATTCCGTCTTGGCTTGGCAGAGGCAGAGCGGGATCTCCGCTGCTGCTGCTGTTGTGGCTGTGGGCACATATCCACCGGCGGTAGGGGAGTCGAAGTTTTTTTCCTTTGCCTGGGACAGGTGTGGTGATGGTAATGCTTCTTCAAGTCCTCCGGCTGCTCCTTCTGCTGCTGCTGATGGTAGGCACAGGAGTGATTGGAGGTGTTGTTGTTCACCTGGCGCCAGGCGCTGCTAAAGTCCGTGTTGTCCAGCGGCGGCATGAGGGCACGGTTATAGCCACTGAGATCCTGGAGCTGGTAGGCACAGGTGTGACTCTTGATGAGAGCGGACTTCTGCTGCTGCTGCTGGTGCTTCTGGCTATGCGGGCATTTGCAGTTGCTGCGACTTGTGAAATTCTGCAAGTTTTTTTTGTTTTTGATGATTTTTCATGGGTTTAAGCACCAGTTTTCCCTGTGGGGCTTTGCTTTGTACTTGATCTTGGTCGCTATGGGCTGGAGGTTCATTGATTTGACGAGAGAGACGACCCTCAACCCACTTGAGCTGTCGTCTCAGTTCGTTCACAGAGCCCCTGACCTTGGCTACAATTTGACTCCAAAAAAACGCACACGAACACACACAATCCCCTAGCATTGTTCAGCTGTATTTGATGTTTATGAGCTATCCAAAAACAACAACAACAACAACAGCAATAGAAAATAACCAAAAATAGAAACAAAAACAATTAAACAGAAACACAAACACAAAAAAGTGAATTTTTTGACAAGCAACTTTGTATGTCTGTACTTCAAGTGGCGCTCACTCATCTACTTCTCCATATTTGGCTAAATACAAAGCCCTGGAGCTAAATTTACGGCCACTTGACGCCTCCCAACAATTTCACATTGTGCCAGGCAAGTCGTCGCCGTCGGTGTCTATCCCGTAAACAACATCCCAAGTACAATGATCATCCTGAACGAGATGCGTTCAACTTTTACCAGGAAGTTATTATAGTTGTTGATGTTGTTTTTGGGGCCACAGTATTTCACGCCTATTGACAGCTGCGCACAGGTTTTTGCCAGGGAAATATCCAGCAAAAGATACTCTAACAAAGGATCAGACTGACAAAGAGACTCAACGGGAATTAAGAAAAATAATACTTTAAAAAAGTAAGCAAACTAACTAGGCTTAAATTATATGTAAAGCATTTATTCTTTAAGTTAATAGATATTTAATTTAGTAAAATTTAAAAAGAAAGTTTTTAAAGTCCTTTACAAAATAAAATATTTACCCAAAATCTTTTTAAAAACCACCACTTACCCAAAAGAGCATTTCTATTTCGACTATTTAAAACGAAAAACCAAAAAACTATTCAATATTTTTGCCTAGATAAATATTTTCTTCTCTCTGTTGTGGTGGAAACTGCGTTGCGCTTTCCTTTTCTCCAGCGGTTTTTATGGCATTTTTCCCTCTCTTTTTCCTCACTCTTATGGCCCAACCCATTTCATGTTGAGTTTTAGCCATAAATTCAGGCCAACTTCAGGCCATTTGGCATCTTTGCCCAATTACTACAGCCGGACCTGGCTCCATGGGCAATTACATAACTTGTTTCTGCCCAGATTCGTGTGAAGAGAAATGTCATTTCGGTCGGGTAGGTCTTTTAAGACAGTTAATCTCGTCTTGGAAATTAATCGTAGAGAGGTCAAAGCTGGGTCATATGCGTGAGTAAAGGAGGAGAAAAAAAAGGTCGGATCTGGAACGTGCCTCGCGTGGCCAAGTGTATCGAATGTTGGATATTGATGCCTTGAAATTAAATTGCTAAGAAATGCATCGAAGGTCGTTCAATCAAATACGAAAATTAAATCGAACGCAATCAAATAAAACCCATATATGTTATATATTCTGAAACGAAGAGAAAATCAGTGTGTAATACAGGCACGTCCAGCCCAGCATGCGTCATGCATCCTCCTGGGATTTTGCGCTTCCCAAGGCGAAGCCATAAATTAGATGCAATCTGAACAAAAGCTCCTAAGTCGAGCATGAAATGTTTGTGGATTGTGCTTACAAATTTGTGAGATTCAGTCGGTTGAAAGAAGCCTTTTAAGGCGGAAAAATGTACTTGTAAATACATATAAATTTCTGGTTAAGGTTAAAGCCATCTTGTGTTATCTTGAGGCTCTTGTGCAGAGAGTTTCCTTATATTTTATATATATTTCTGGTTTAAGTTATAGTTTACATATACTTTTTTTTAGGCTCTTGTCCAAAGAGACTAGTCTTCATCAATTCTATAGTATATCTAAGACAACATCCATATTTATCTGGTTAAAGTTTAAGCCAACTTATATTATCATGAGACTCTTGTGAAAAGATTCCCTACGCTTCACCAATTATATTTTATATCTTAGACTACATCCTTAAGTCATCAATTTGTATTTTCCTTTAAAAATAAACCTTGATATCTATAATTTCCCAACTCTAACTCAAATACTCTCCAAGGTGAGTCAATCTCATTCTCTTGCCATGTTCACCCTTGAAGATTGCATATTAATTATCAAGAAATATTCCACTCACCCTGAACTTAAAGCGATAAGAGAATATGCTGCCCCATTTCGCAAATGTAAAACAAAGCTTCTTCGAGTCGTACCTCGAACTGATTATAATGAATTCTTCGTATACAGCAACCCAGTTTGCCTTCGTCTAATCAATATGCACATATATTGCACTCGATCCGTACCAAGCCCCACTCATTTCATTCACGTTTATTATTACAACGATTGCCAAACGAGACACGGGACAGAAACAGAAACAGACCCCGACTTTGGGAGGAATTGAAATTTGCATGACTGAACGAGTGTTCGAATGATTCATCAGAAAATACCCGACACACGGGGGAAAAAAACAGAGGTAACAGCAACCGAAATAAAGCTCATTATAAGTGATGAAATATTATATTATATTATAATAATAATGACCAATTGTCAAACATTTTCGTGTTTGTATATACAAGCTCCTCAATTATAAAGAAATAACATCCTAGTACGATGATGAGCCGGCTAATTGGGAGCGGCCCACATCATCTGTCTATATATAGAGCAGGTGACCTTTCCTCCAGAAAATCGCGTGGGTAGAGACTTCTGTTTTCCAGCATGAACGTGCGGGGGGGGCTTTTCTCAATTACAGATCTTGGCAAAAATAGCCAAAAAGCCAAAACAAAGGAGAGTTAAACTAAAACAATAACAATAATAATAATAATAACAACAACATCAAAGCGAATGGCCATTGGTTTTGCATTTGCAATTGGGGTGGAAATATGCTGCTTCTAAGCACAGGAAAACAAATGTGGTTACAAAAATAAGACTAATAATAGTAGCCAATAAATAACTACTTTAAATAAATCATTTCTAGTCAAGTTTATGAATATTTTTCAGCTTAGGAAGCTTGCTTTTATATTATTAATGTTTTGAAATGTTTTCTTTAATTGAAATGTTTCAATAAATAATTTAATAATATCTTGGATACAAAAAAAGTATTGTAAATATTATCTATAAATATCTAAACAATTTTTTACAAGCCCTGCTACAAAATACATTATTTTACCCACAACTGTAGGTACATATAGCTATTTTTATACCGGCAACCCCTGGCACGAGTTTGTGAATTGCAGCAACAGAAGCAGCAGCAGCAGCGGTAGTAAAACAAAAAAAAAGTACAGAAAACATCGCAAAAACCAAATTGAAAAACGCCAAAGAAAAAAGAGACTGAAACTAAACACCACTCGGCCCCCCTTCAGGCATCTCCGATGTGACTGACTGACTGACTAAATGACTCTGACTGACTGTCAGTTACATGTGACTGCATCCGACGCAGTCAGCTTGACAACATTTGTTGCTTCCCTAGATGCACTGGAAGAAATCAGGGCTCTTTTTGGAACAGGTAGGATATTTGACTCTATTAAATGGTTAAATTAACGTTAAGCTTTATACAACATTTGGAATAACTAGCTTTAAAAAGGGTGTTACTTTTGTATATTTAAATATTCGTATTTCTTATAAAAAGTAACATGCCTAAGCACCTTTTCTTAAATTTTTTTTATTGCTTAATTGCTTAATTTATTTAAATATTTTCCAATGATATATTCATAACAGTATCCCAAAAAAATGCAGGATATTGCATTGAAATAATAATGTTTTTCCCGTGTACCAATCTCTATCGCTCTCCCACTCTTTGAGCTATTATCAAACCACATCCGTCGGAGCAGCAGCAGCAGCAGCAGCAGCAGAGATGATGTACAAACAATACAAAATATATCAACTTGAACTAAAGCTTGAGCCAGTGAGCATAGCTCGCCACGTAAATTATTTTTATGCATTCCCCACTATCCATCATTCCTTCCACTCTCCTCGGAGGAAGAGGCGGAGCCTTTGTTTTGCATACAATGGGCGCGGATAAAATGTTTTTTTGGAGGGGTTCTCCACATAAATGGATGACACACAAAAACAAAAATGGACCGGGGGCACAGCAGCAACTCAAATGATATATGGCCAGATTTCAAATTACAAATTAATGTCATTCACAAATTATTGGATTTCTTAATAAACTCACACAACATTATACTTAATAATGGAATATAACATAGACATTTCTCCCAAACTTTTGTCTACTTATGACTCACAATTATAAAAATATTCTTGCTAATTATCGGGGCAAAGGAAACCCCCAAAACAGTCGAAATAGATAGGATAATGTGCTGGGTTAATCCCACAATACATATAAGAAAACTTTAATTATAACTGATTAACATTCACGACTTTTATCGATTCCCTAATCCTTTTCCATACTCGAGTTTTATTTCTGGACTCCACTAAGGCGTAAAGTTTCCAGGCCATTGGCTTTTACCCGTAAACCTTGTTGACATTTCTTGTGATTCGACACCAAGACATATACTACAGTCATCACTCGTCATACGGGACCAGATCAAGTACAAAGCGATTCACCACCATTCAGGGCTGAGACAACTTTGGGTAAATAAAAGGGTTGAGATGGGTTCATTGTAGGTGATAATATTGATGTAGTTGACATTTATATGTACATAAAAATATGTAAATATAACAACGATAAATCACCTACAAGATGTGGTTAGCTTTGTGATACTCTTACAGGGATTGTTAAGAAAAAATAAGTATGAATGAGAAGAGTTTCTTGAATAAGGAATCACTCAAAGAGATTATATCAGAGAATTAATTCCTCTTAGGATCGATAGATTACTTATCCTTTAAGGATTTTTAATTCAGAAAAAATTTCTTAGGAACCACTGTAAGGGCATCACAGGCACCTCCCGATCTCTCTCCTCCTTATCATCCCTGATAATTTACGCCGGGGCTTTACCATTTGAGATTGGCTTTTGTTTCTTGAGAAATATTGTTGAGATTTCCGCTGATGCTGCTATCCTTTGTTCCTCCTTTAATTTACACGTCTCCTTTTAATGTGTGTTGTGATTTTCCTTCAGTTTTTTTCCGCCCAAGTGCAGTTCCTTGAAGTGGGCGGTGGTAGGTAGGTGTAAGGGCGAGTAAAATCGATATTTTTGCTGCTCTTTTTCTATGGCCGCCTGTCCGCTGCTACCGCTGTTCGGTTCAGCTTCTTCCTGGCAGGCGGATGAGTCAGGGAGCTCGGTGGGGTGGTGGTTACTGGCTCACCGATTACTTGGTAAGCGGTGAGTCCTTGGTCCGCGAAGGAAAGTAAGGGTTCGTTGCACTACGTTCAATAAGTCTGCGTTTCGGTCTCCTTCTCTCTGCTTTGCTCCTGGCTTCCTCGCACTGATTACACTTCACAGCGCCTTCCTCACTCTATTTATTATTTGCACTTTTTATCGCTTTTTTCCGTTTTTCTTCTCTGTTTCTCTCTTTTGTTATTGTTGCTTCCGAGGCGCTGCCTGCACTCGCACAAACACCGAATTTCGGGATCCCGCGTGCATTTTCAATTGCTCTGCTGAAAATCTCAACATGAGTTGATACATCCATGTAATTACAAAAACATTGTACAAAAATTCACAATTGGGGGTTTCTCGAGATTTTCGCGCGGCTGGTGGCCCGGGGGGAGTAGGGGGGTAGTTAGACGCGCGCGAGACACACACATACAGAGAGACAAAGCTCGAGACACGCGACACAACCACCGCCGACGACTGTCGAAAGCACTCTGGCTGCCTTACGGCCTGCCCTCGTTCGGCACTTAGAACACATACGACACTGTGCACTATGGAGCAAACGAGCACTTTTTGTGGCACTTAATTAATAATTTTAAAAAGCAGTATATTTTGTGGTGCTGTTTTTGAATCAAGTTTAAGATAACCAACGGAAGACATGTTCAGAAAATTATTTTTAAAACAAAAACAGTATTGTCCTTTTGTATAATGATTTAATGATTTTAAAATATATTTTCCCAATAAACTCAATGAAACAACAGAATATTCTGTAATATGACTTGGAAGTATCACTTTTACTCTCATAATTGACTACGAATTACAAATTCTACAATAAATATCCGATTCTAGAGGTTCAGAGAGCTTGTCTCACTTTGCAACTCATTATTATTAATATATTTTGTTGGGTCAAAAATGGGTTATGACCAGAAAAAGTAGTCGTTCGCCCCATTGTGCAGGGGCGCTCGGCCCCACTCTATCACGCACTCTCTCTCTCTCTCTCTCAGAACGTTGGCTAACAGGGCTGCTTCGGCGGTAGCATCCCCATGTTTGACGAGCTGCTCCAAGCGGACGCTCTCGCAATTACACACTCTCCCTCTCTCTCTGGCTATTCTCAGGTATTCTCAGGTTTAGGATCGTGGGAAATTCTAGCACCCACTATGGATTCGATACCCCGTTTATAGATTAATTGGACATGCAAGAGTAAAGACTCATTGCAAATCATGAGTATACGCAATTTATATATTTTTATTAAATAAAAGATAAAATAGTCCATTACAATCTTCTTTTGTAACCTATTAATTTTAGGTTTAAAAGTCTTTAATACATACTACATCTTAGAGAATTTAGAATTCATAGAATATATTCTAATCCATGGAAAATATGACCCATTTTTCCCTACAAAATCTTGCATAATTAAATGAAAATTAAATTCTGCAACAAACACCTTTAATAAATCATATATGTAACTCCATGAAAGGATCTTGTAGTAAATCTATGATTTAAATAATAATAAGATTTTGCCTAAAATGTATCAAAATTAAATATTTTTAAGTATATATATACGAATTCAAGGGTAGCCTATAGTTTAGACACACAATTTGAGCTTCTTCACTCGGTTCAACTGTTCTCGCTCTGTTTATGTTTTTCTGATGAGCAACTGCGTTGTTTGTTGGATTCTCATCAGAAACTCTCTCAGCGGGTCTCACTCCCCAAGTATTCAGTATATTTGGTATTTTTTTCGGACAACTTCACACTGACCCCAACAATGGACATTTGTTTTCATTATCTTCACGCATTTATCAATGGAATTTATGAGCTCTCCCGGTAAAACTTTAAGACCAGTGCCAGGTATTTTCCCATTTTTTGATTAATGCCAGGGAAAAAATTTAAATAATTTTCTTTCTCGTTTTATTTGTCTTGTATTTTTTTTTTTTGTTTAAGGGGAGCCGATAATAGGCTAAACATGTGAACTGAAATGACATAATTATGCAAATGGGCATACCTGAATACCGTCTGGTATTTTGTTGTTTGGTAACGAACTAAAAGAAAGCTGGCACGGAAATCAATAAGCAAAAATATTAATAAAACGTGCATTTACGTAAGCGCCAATCAAATGTTGTCTGAGGCTTTGTTTGTCGTTGGACAAACATTGGACCCCAAAAAGCAAGTCAATTGATCAATTAACGCGAATGCAACAAGTCTCAAGACAAAGGGCGGGGACTGATAAGGCCACGTGAGATCGAGATGGATGGATTGATAAGTGTTATGCAGCCTGTGATGCTGTTGATGTTGGATAACAGAAAAAGAGGGGATGTTATCAATTTGGAGGATTATTTCCATATGGAAGCTCTTTATATGTATGATGTTGGTATAAAGAAGTAAACTTGGGTACTTCATTCACAACTTTTTATAGTCTTAAATGAGTGAGATTGTCAAGTTCTTCTTGATGTTGATAAGATATAGAAGATAGACATTCTTATCACAGTTATCTTATCTTTGGCAACACTTGAAATTATGTTTAAACTTGACAAATTACTAAAGTACATTATTCTTAAACATTGACATTGGTTATGATTATATTATAAATATTATGATAATATGATAGAAACAAGATATTAACAAATATAAATCAAAAGATGATATATTATAAGTTAAGCTAAAAATAAGTAATAAACCTGAACTAAGATAACTAGATGGTTTTATTGCAGTCATCTAGGTACATATGCACCTTTTACTAGCCATAATAATTCCTAAGTTATCCTTCATTCACTTTTAATTTAAAGCTAAAATGAATATATAAAATTATAGCCTATTGAGGCCATCAATTTTGATTCGTGTTAATCCGGTCTACCCAAATATTTAACCAAGCAATTAGCGGTCTTGGCTAAAAATAAAAAAAAGCTAGCTTCCACACAAAGTTCGGGCCCTGCGAGATACTTTCAAAATGACTTTCTATGCATTTTCCCCCGTTACTTTCTACGCTGGCCATGTCCGTATATATAAGTATATAGTATGGTATGTACAAGGTAATGGTTTAGCTACTCACCAAACTATCGGCCACATTTTGACTCATTATACTCCGCGACGTTGACGATGGCCAGATGCTGCAATTACTTGAAGGTGCGTGCTGCTCGTACTCGGACACAGATGCGATGCAATTGCTGATGATGATGATGACTGGTGGTATCTGTCGGATACGGGCATTTTGGCCTGGTCACAGCTAACGACGACGAACACGGGGGGAGACTCGAATAGACCCAGAGACACACACTCACTCACTTGGACACGTGCAGCGCGGCTCACTTATTTATTTACTATATTTCTCTTTTTTTGGGTTGTGCAATTCGCCCGACAAGCGGATGTATCTGCCAGATACGCGACCAAACTTGCAATCGTATCGACACCAATTTCAAGTTTTCTTTTCGTTACCGAACTGTAAGAAAGCGACAAAACGTTCAGGTGAAAACCATTTCAGCTCAATGGAAAGTGCGACAGCAGCCAATAAAAGTCCAAAACATAAAAAAAAAGAGCTAACTAAACCGTACCGAACCGAACTGAACCGAGCCGCGATCACATTGCTGACATTCCAGAGGCTTAGAAGCCAAGACCAGGCGGAGACCAAGCGCCATCAACTGGCGAGCAGCAACTAACCCGCTGTGGAGCACCACGGCTACTGGGGTAGGAAAGAAAGACAATGTGAATGCGGTTTGAACGTGGCGCGCAACTGATTTACGATATTCGGCTGCGATATGGCAGGGGTACAGTGGGTTGCGTTGCGCGAAATTAAGGTACATTTAGAACAGAATGTTGCGTAAAAAGTGGAATAGATGGAGAGAGAAAAAGAGAAAGACCACGCACAAATGCAACTTAAGTTAGAGGCTTGTAACATCCGAAGCACTTGTCTCTATAAAAATAACAAGTGTTTACTCTATTTATAACAGTAGTCAGTCTTTAAAGGTATTTTTGAATATTTTTGTTTATTATTTTAGAAGAACTGTCTTGCAATAAAATTTATTTTTAAGTTTTTTTTTAATTATTTCTGAAGACTTGTTTGCAATGTTATTTATTTAACAGCTTTAATTAAATTGTTTTATAAAATAATACCAAAAGAAGATGTATCTAAAACAAAAATAAAATTTAAATCCTTTTGTTTTATAAAAATCTCAAAAGAATATGTATCTAAAACAGAGATACAAATACTCTAAAGAATATGTATCTAAAACAGGGATAAGAATCTCAAAGGAATATGTATCTTAATTAGGGATATAGCTCCAATCCCTTTATTTAACCTAAACTTATATCTTTTTTATTTCTCCTTTTTATGACCCACTCAAATTTGAAATTCACTTCATCTCGAATTTATATAATTAATTTTTTTTTTTAATTTTATTACTGATTCTAACACTCCTACTTGAGCTTTGAACCGACCTTCAACTAAAATAATATTTTTAATTATTTATTTTGGCCATTAAAAGTGGTACGCCTCTCCACGCCCCACTGTGGCGATCTATGCAAATGACAGCCACAGCAAAGTTGACAGCACCAAATGATGGATTTCTTTTTTACGATCCGTAATCGCTGTTACCCCTAAGAGCAGCACAGCGCATAGCAACTTCGACTCGAAATATTTAAGAAACGCAAAACAAAACATTAATGAAAGTTTTTTCTACCCAGACTTGCCGTTGTTTTTGCTAGTCTATGGGCTCGCATTCGATCGCTGGCTTTGGTATGTGTTCTGCATAGCCCGCTTGGACACAAGCATGAAAAAATGCGGAAAATGTTTGGACAGACAATACCTGGGCCACAAAATAAAGAAAGAAAACAAAACAAAACAAAACGAAGAACAGGTAGACGAATATCGTTGGTATTTAGAGGCTTGCCAAACGCACAGAGAGAATTCTGAGAATTATGGAGAATCTGAATGAGAATGAGAATCATTTTCAGAGAGCAAAAGAGCACATGGTGGTCAATCAGGTGTTTTGGACTTCAAAAAGAGAGAGTCAAGTGAATATCGTAAGATGAGTTCAATCAATTTTAAAGATTATGAAAGATATATGAACAAAATGAAGGAGTTATTTTGAGCTCTTTAAATTAAAATTATCCTCAGAACATCTCCTTATCATTAATATATTTTTTTAAAGCCACCTTTGTTAAGCTTTAAAAGCAGAAACACATCTTCATTCAAAGCGAGGTAAAGATTCATATTTAAGTATCATCAGGGGCAGGTTTGTTTGTCCAAACACAAAACAAAACTTGAACAATCATCAACCTTGATTACCTTGAGCTTCAAATGACCCTTTTCAAAGCCTCACTTCAAACAGATGAGGCACACAGAAAGAATTGTATTTTTTAGCACAATAAATATTTACTTATCTAAAAAAGGTACATGTTTAATAAGAAACTAAATAAATTTAAAGAAGTATTTTTGAAAATAGCAAAACCATTGCATTACCTATTATTAATAGATTTTAATGGATCATAAAAAATGTATGTTAAATATTTTTAATTTTTAAAGACATTTAATTAACAAAAATGTTAACAGAATTTAAATAGTTAAGCAATATTATGAAAAGTAGAACTTAAAACTCGTACTTGCTGTAGTTCTGAAATGGAAATTCTAAAAAACGCATTACTAGGGCTGTAAATTTCATTAATAAATTGCCACCAAACATGCGAATGGTCCCAACTTTTCCAAGGAACTTATTTAAAAAGACATTGTACTGATATTTAGCCTCTATTATTATTAATTAAGCATTTAAGTAGCCAGTTAAGGATTATATCTATAAGTAAAAAAAGTCAATAAATAAAACAATATTCATTGAAATAGATAGTTAATTCAAAAAGTATATAAAAAAGTTTGTAAACTAAATAAGGATCTCAATATCATTATCTATAAGCAGTTGAAAAATTACTCATCACATTTTGTTTAGCAAAATTGCATTATTTTTTGCAGTGCAACATTAGGCTGGATGAAGCTGAGCTCTTAATTATAAGCTGCGGATCTCTATCCAGCTTTATTTAGACTCAGCCCTAACTCAGTCTTAGTCTGAGTCTCCCCCTAGCTAGTTCTAAGAACTATAAAGCATCATCAAATTCATTAGCATTTTTAACAAGATTTAAACAAAAGTTAAAACAAGCTGCTCGACGTCAGCGATTCTCTCGCTTTCAGCTCTCTCTCTCTCTCTTTTCAGATTTTTTTTTTTTGTTCTGTCAGCTTCTGGGGCGAGCTTTTTTGCGAAATTTGTGTCTGTTTTTTGTTCGAATAGCGTTTTTTGTTTTCTTTTTTTGTGGCTTACACCTCCGCACGGCTTAGCTGGGTTCCATAAACGATATTAAAATATTTATATATGTATGTCCCGGTGATATATGGACTACTCATTGTTCTTGCTGCTGCTGGGCCATATTTACAATTTGGCATTTATTTTTATTTTATTTTTTTTTTGCCTGACTTAAAACTTAGTCGGTTCTCTCCACTCTCTTTCTACCGCTTTTTTCTCTTTTCCTGTTCTCTCTCTGGCTCTCTCTCACGCGATTGCAATCATGATCTCACTCAGTTTTTCGCTTTACGATATCAAATTGCTTTATTAGCCAAAAAAAAAAAAAAACGAAGAAATAAAGGCCAAAACGGAGTCGTTGTTAAAATCTTTTTATATTCTTAGTTTTTTTGTTTATTGTTTCTCTTTGCTATTATTGTTCGATTCCATTTCAGTGATTTCTTCTTTGTCACTTTAACACTCGTTTCGGACGTGTTTTTTCGGAGGTAACACGCAAGCAGCTCTATAAACGGCCAACTTTTTGATACCAATTTATCTTTAGTTTGATTTTTAGCTGCCTTTTTTATGTTGTGGAAAATTCCGTTCTTTAAACATGAGTATTTACAAAGATTAGATTTTGTTATTTAACTTGATTTTTGCAAGATTTTTAATGTAGAAAACATTATTAACTTTATGGGAAATTGTTGTCTTTTTGAAGGATTTATCTTTCTTTTTGGTAGATGACTTTCTTGTCTTTAGCTTTCTGTAAAAATCTTGTTATGATTTTGATTTGGTTTTAAGGCTTTATATGTTAATTTATTTGTATAAAAATTATAATAATCAATTTTTAATGCATTGATTTATTTCTGGTAACTTTTAAGCAGTAAGCTTTTCTTTTAAAACATTTTAACATAATAAGAACAGCTTTTAGCACACTCTTTTCACCGATTTCCATTGTTAACTCCCGTTGTATTCGTCTTGACAACTTCACAATTTTCTAGTTATTTTTTATACATGCTTTTTTGCAGGCAGTTGCCGTCTCTCTTGGGCCAACAACTCAAAAAACACGTTGCAATTGGCAACTGGTTTACAGCTATGCAACGGCAAACACGCACACACTCGCGGATCATATATCTATACATATATGTATACACACACCTGTGAGCGGCTAGGTAGACACACCAACACAAAAGCAAACAAATGTTGCAGGTGAGTAAATGCCAATTTTTGTTTCGTGGAGTTTATCTCTTCACTGGTGCAATGTATTATTAACTTTTTTTTTTTGTTACCACTTTTACATCTCTGTATATATATATATTTTTCGTGTAATTTGCGCAATTAATTGTAATTACTTGATTGGGCATTTTCGATAGGGATTCCCGCTCTCTGTATACCTTTTAGATTTTCATGCTGCTGGCTGGAGGATGGGATGGTTGTTTGCCACTTTTGTGCACCTTTTTTTCACACACAAACTCGAAACAGAAAATGCCATTAATGATGATACTACGACGATGTGGTTGTTGTTGTTGTTGTTGTCTTGAGCACTTGGAAATTTTCGTTACGCTTTGGCAGACATTACGAGCCACGCTCCGCATCCGCCGACCTCCTCTATCCGCATCCGTAATCCGTACTCCGCACTCCGCGCGCCCTCTACGATATACGATGGCTGTATTGTTGTTGTGGGGATCTCGGATCGGGAATCGGAAGCCCGGTACGAACTCGTCTATCTTTGGTTACACGTAGTTTGCGACTGATGTGAGCGCAGAAAAAAAAACTCAACTGAAGCTGGTTCCACCGCGGCGTCTTCTGGCCAGGCCAACACACACAGAGAGAGAGAGGAGAGAAAGAGTATTAAACGGACAAAGGTGGGAGAATGAGCGGATGAAGAGATACTGTCAGACAGATATCGGCAACTGAGCTCAGATTTTATTTTTTAACAAACGATATTCGGTTTCTGTAGCAACGGTCTGGCGAATATCGTAAGAGAAGGCAGGGAAACATACGGTAGCTAAAGAACCAATATTATAAATCAGTTAAAAGAGGAAAAAAGTAACTAAGATTACGGATTTATGATCAGTAGGTATTGTCATACCTAATTTGACACAATTTAAAACTTAAAAAAATACTTTATTCACTCGAACCCCGACCACAGAATACCCGTTTCTTAAGTCTTGCATACTTTTGGGCAAATATCATTCTTCGTGAAGCAATAAAGTTAATTTTTTCACGTAAATTAAGTCATATTAAGTAGAACTTTACTTTAAATTAATTAAATAATAAACAAATATTCCAAAAATAGTTACTTTAAACAATTTGACAAAAATTCTCATCTAAAATCTGTTTTCATAACTTTTTTAGCCATTAGTCTTACTCCAATTCTCCAACACAAATTTAACCAAACCCTATAATTGATTAGCCATTAAGTAATCTAATATTGATTTAAGAAAAAGTCAATAACTATTATTTATTTAAGAAAATATTTATATTTACAGTCAGTGCTTACTCTTCTTTTTCTTCGTCTTGTGCTTAGATCTGTCGCTCTTTTTCGACTTTTTCTTGCTTTTCAGTTTGGATTTCTTGGACTTTTTCGTTGATGAGTTCTTGTGGGATTTCTTAGCCTTGCTGGACTTGGATCTCTTGGCCTTGCTCACAGGAGAAGAGTCGGAAGAGGATGAGGTGGAGTCATCACTAGAACTATCTTCGCTGTCCTCACTGCTGGAGATCGCCTTCTTCTCCACCCACTTCTCCGCTTTTCGTTTTTTGGGAGCATGCATCTGCCAAAGCTGCTGTAGCTTGGCATCTATGCTGGCCTCCGCGTGATCCTCAGATGCTGCCTGAGGCTTCTGAGGTCCTGCTCCAGGAAGTTTCGGACCGTACACTTCCTCGGGCGGCACTTCGGCCATGGCCAGTTCCTTGTCGTTCCTCAGGCGCTCCTCGCGGGATTTGAATGAGATTTTCAGCTTGTTCCCCTCAATGGGAGCAAACTTGGGTGGTGCCGGTGGTTCCTTGGGTGCCTGCTCATCGGGGGGCTTGAATAAAGCCGCAAAGATCCCTCTGGGTGGCGAAGTGTTTCTCAGCACGTTGACAGCGGCTGCCGAAGTGGATGCATTGGAGGGAAGACCCAGAGCTTCCTGCAGGGCAGCCAGCTTATCCTGAACAGGATTCGTCGGGGCTTCATTAACCTTTTGCTCCTCTTCGTCGCTGTCATCAAAGATGCTTTTGAAGAGATCAACCTTCTCCGAAATGGGTTTATTTCGTGACTCGTCCACAGCCTGTTCTAACGGCGTCTTGGGCACAAAACTGGACTTGACTGGCTCCACCTCCTTCAGTGGAGGTTTCTCCTGTTCAAGAACTGCAACAGGAGCGGGAGTGGTGATGGGAGCTGGCGGCTCCACTTCCTTTGGCTTAGGTTTCTCTGTGTGCTTGGGTATAATTGTGGGAGTTTGGAAATTGGCCTTGGTATTAACAGAAGTCTCGAGGTAATCGAACACGGAAATCTTTGGCTTCGCCTTGAGCTCCTTTTCCGGTTCCAGCATGGCGCCGCCAAAGGGTTCAGCTATATTGTAACGCTTGCAGAGCAGCGAGGCTGGTTTCCACATGGTTTTTGTTCGCTCCATCACAACTTTCCGCTCCTCGGGTGCTTTCTGCTGCTCCTTGACCTGCTCGGCCTGGACAGTGGCCTCTGAAACAAATCGGTCATTCATAAGGCCATCCAAAGGGCGATATATCTTGGCTGCCTGAATGAACTCCTTCTTCTCCATCTCGCGATCCCACTGGGAGAGTGTGACAGGTTGCAGGGTGGCCAAGAACTCGGTTATCGCAGCGTCATCTTTTAAATTGGAGGCCACAAACTTGTCATAGCGCAGCTGCTTGGCCTCGTCCGCCAGGAAGGGTTTGAAGGTGCCGGAGGATGAAGATTGACTAAGTAAGTCCTTGGTCTTCAGGGCAGCTTTCTCTTGTATAAGTGCATTGGTTTCCTTAACCTCCTTAGCCATTTCGGTGGTCTTTTCCTCGCCACTTTCCGTAATAACGCCGCCCTTTGTAAAGCCCTCAGTTCTGGCATTAATGCGTTCTAGCAAGAATTTACCGCGATCCTTGAAAGGATTCCCCTTGGGTGGCTCTTCCTCTTTCTTTTCATCGGGTTTCTGCTCGCCCAACAGCCGCGCCCGTTGGTCAGGATTGAGATCATGCCTGCCCAGACCTGTGCGCTTGTACTCCGTGTTCGTCTCCAGTTTCCTGGCCCGTTCCTTGTCTATGGGAGCAAAGCGACTCTTGCGCTGCAGCCAGTTTCTGGGCTCAAAGTCACGGGGCAGATCTATGGTGTAGGGCTTCTGTAGAGCTGCCCCAGACTTGTCCTCGCTAAAGCCCTCGATGACGTGGCGCTGCTGGACGTGCTGCTGCTTCTTCTGCTTGGGTTTCTTGTCCGCCAGCGAGAAGTCGTAGCGGGTCATGTCGTCGCGGGCGTAGATGTCATCATCCTCCTCCTCGAAGGCACCCACTCCAAAGGCCTGACCTCGTATGGAGAGCTGCTTGCTCCTGGCCTGATCCTCAAGCTGGCCAAAGAGATTGATGTGCTGCATAGACGTACCCGAGCTGGCTGAGGTGGATTTGGAGAGGATGGGATCGCGACTAAGGCCGGAGTAGCTCATGCCAAAGCGATTCTCCTTGGGAGCATAGAAAATGGGCTCGTAGTCGTCCGGAGCGAATGTTATGTCCTCATCGTCGTCGTCATCCTCCGCCTCGTCGCCGCCGCTGCTGTGACCCTCATTTGTCACAGACTTGGACGGCAATCCCTCGGCGCCGTAGTGCTCTAGGAGATACTGCTCCCTCTGGTTTCGCGCAGTAGCCTGACGCTTCTCCTTTTTAGTCTGCCGCGGACCCACTCCCTGGCCGGGCTTCCAGCCCATGCTCTTGAGTATCCGCACGGCCACCTTGTCGCGCACCGGTCGCAGCAGCTGCTCCAGCACCGGCATCCCAGGAATAGGTCCCACAAGCTCCGGCTGCATTAGCTTCCTGCGCCGCTGGCCGGAGCGCTGTTCCTGCTCGTCCTCCTTCGCGAACTCGTCGCGGGTGCGCACACCCTGGGGAGCAATACCGAACTCACCCAGGTCCTCCTTATCCATGAAATCCTCCGGCTTTTGCAGAGCCCTCGGCGTGGCCTTCTCGGCGCGCGAACTCTTAAAAGTCTGCGGCGTCCAGCCCTCGAGGGAGCCGACGGTATTCCAGAAACCGGCACTAAAGCCGCCAGTGAAGGCGCCATGGAAACGCCGCTTTCCATTCTCGTCCTTGACGATTTGATCCTCGATGGCCACCGGCTTCTTGGCTGGCACCTCATCTGCGTGGGAAATCAGCATTTTAAAGTGTTATTTCCACAAAACTTCAGTTAAGGGACTAACTTACCCTTCTCCAGCGGCTCCAGGGGAGTGCCAAAGCGATGCAGATGCTCTTCTTCGTCCATTTTCGTTTAAAATTTAAAGAATTTCCATGGATTTGCGAAATTTGTTTTGCTTCTGGCCACCAGTGTTGTCCACCAGTGATGCCAATATTTAACAAAAAAAAAGACAGATTGAGAAAAAAAAACAGGAAAAATAGGATGAAAATATTATAAAAAGGATAGAAAAAAGGACAAAAAGTTTGTTTGCAGTAATTTTATAATATTGTTATTAAGATAATAGTTTTAAGGCATCTTGGATGATTTTTTCCTTCGTCATTATTGCTGTCCTCATAAGTAGCCATGGAGCCAATTGATTGGAGATACTTTTCAGGCAAGTTATAACTATGACAACATAATTTATGGCGCCGCAATCCGAATCTGAGGAAAGAATACATGTACATGAATTTATAACGCAAATATTAAAATATATATATATATTTACCTGATCGCCAAAATGGCATTTAATGTATCTACCTCTAATCGGTTCCTAATTTTGGTTTTCACCAAGTTTACTTGGCTGAAAACTCTCTCTACCTCAGCATTTGACCATGGCAATGAAAGCAGGCTGAGAACGAAATTCACCAGGTCCTTATAGGGGTTGTTGCCTGCAGAATCCCGATACCTCTTCACTTCTGACCAAAATTTTGAAGTATTTTCAATGTTTTCCCAATTTATTAGGTGAATATTGGAATATTGTGAAATTATTTTGCTTTTAATCTCAGGATGTATTGAAAATATATTTAAAATATCCAGGATCGAGTCCTTTTTGGATTTTAAAATACGATCTACCGAAAATGCGTCTATCTTTTTTAAAGTGGAATAATTGTCAGGCAATCTAAAAAACATCCAAAAATTTGTTGTATTTCAAAAATAATACTTATATTATGTAACATATTTACCTTTGCTTTAATTGATTGATCAATTCGATCACAAAATCTGTACAGGTACGCCGAATTTTTAACTCTGTTGCATCATCAATTTTCCCTTTTAAATTTGACAAACTGGATTCAAATTCATATCCCAAATACAAATCTCGTTTTATATGTTGTTCAAATTCTTCCTCGAGAACGTTAACTTCAACTTCGTTCGGTATTATTTTTGATTTGAGGCATTTAATGCTCACAATGAAATCGCCCAGTATTTTAGAAAAAAAAAGAATTAATATTAGATTTAAAAAAAGGACAGATTTCCGGATGAAAAATCTAAAAAAAGGACAGATTTCAGGTATGCGGATGATTTTCAATTTTTACCGGATGAAGCGTTAAAAACAGGACAGATCCGTCCGGAGAAAGGACAAATTGGCATCACTGGGTTAGTGTGACCAGCTACCACTGTAACGAAGCGTTTTGATCTTAAGTGCCGGCGGGCACACTAAACTTTCTAAGCATTTTGCAAATTTTTGTAGAAAAACGAATTTTATTGCAATTTTAAAGCTGCCTGACAAAGGAGAACGGCGCAAATGGTAAGCTTGACAGCGGAAACAAAGAAAACGCCTTCTGCCAGGTGGAATAAGAGAGGGAGCAATGCAGTGGAGACACCTGGGGACTCGTCGTCGTCGTCGTCTGTGTGGGTGACTAATGATGTCAACATTTTCTGTTTTCTCTCCCAAAGCCGACTTCCATTTTTTGCTAGCTGAGACGCGACTGTTGTTGTTGGCCACCAAAGAAGAGCATTCATTGGCATCCTGCACCTGCATCCTCATCCGCATCCTGGCCACCTGACACTCACATAGCGCACAGTAAAAGCGAGACGAGAGCGAGATGTCCGAGAAGAACCTCAAGGTGGGCGCCCGCGTCGAGCTGACCGGCAAGGATCTGCTCGGCACGGTGGCCTACGTGGGCATGACCAGCTTCGCCGTCGGCAAGTGGGTGGGCGTCGTGCTGGACGAGCCGAAGGGCAAGAACAGCGGCTCGATCAAGGGCCAGCAGTACTTTCAGTGCGCTGAGAACTGCGGCATGTTCGTGCGGCCCACGCAGCTGCGTCTGCTCGAGCCGGCACCCGGTGGCTCCACGCCAGGCTCGGCCAGCGGCTCTGGCAGCAGGCGCAGTGTCGAGGACATTAGCGGCCCCGCGGCCACGCCCACGACAGCCCAACCCACAAAGGCGCGGCTGAGCAGCTCCCGCACCTCGCTCTCCTCCAGCCGCCAGTCGCTGTTGGGCTCGCGCTCTCAGCTCACCGGCTCCAGCAGCAGTATTGGGCCCAGGAAGAGCCTGGCTCCGCAGAATAGCAAAGACAAGGAGGCTTCCAGTTCCTCATCGCTGGCAGATGCAGCTGCAGCCGGAGCAGGCTCCAAGCGGGCTTCGTTCGTGGAGACAGGTTTCCTGGAGATACTCAAGCCGCAGTTTACGCCTTCGCAGCCGCTGCGCTCGCCCTCCTTCACCATGCCAACGAACACCGGAGGTGAGGACAAGACCGCCTTGCTGGAAGCCCAAAAGACAAGTGCTGAACTTCAAACCCAGCTGGCTGATCTCACCGAGAAGCTGGAGACCCTGAAGCAGCGTCGTAACGAGGACAAGGAGCGGCTGCGTGAGTTCGACAAGATGAAGATCCAGTTTGAACAGCTGCAGGAGTTCCGCACCAAGATCATGGCCGCGCAGGCTTCGCTGCAGAAGGAGCTGCAGCGGGCCAAGCAGGAGGCCAAGGATGCCATAGAGGCCAAGGAGCAGCATGCCCAGGAAATGGCCGATCTGGCGGACAACGTGGAAATGATCACACTGGACAAGGAGATGGCCGAGGAGAAGGCCGACACGCTGCAGCTGGAACTGGAGTCCTCCAAGGAGCGTATTGAAGAGCTGCAGGTGGACCTCGAGCTCTTACGCTCCGAAATGCAAAACAAGGCCGAGGCCAGCATTGGCAACGTTTCCGGCGATAGTGAATCGCCCGGCATGTCCACCTACGAGTTCAAGCAGCTGGAGCAGCAAAATATCCGGTTGAAGGAGACCTTAGTGCGGCTCAGGGATCTATCTGCGCACGACAAGCATGACATACAGAAGCTTACCAAGGAGCTGGAGATGAAGCGATCGGAGGTGGCCGAACTGGAGCGCACCAAGGAGAAGCTGAGCGCCAAGATCGATGAAATGGAGGCCATAGTCGCCGACTTGCAGGTGAGATTTCTGGGATTGGTGTTTGTCTTAGGATCTAAGCACTGCCCTCTGCCTTTGATTGGCTTCAGCTTTCACTTGACTTTTGTCATTTTTGATAAAGATTCACGGCTTTCTGCGCACTTGTAGCTACCAATTAATGCTTTTAGGTCGCCTTTACTGTCGCTACTTGGCTGCTTCGCTGTTATTTTATTCATAAAGAAAGAAATCGGCATTAAATGAGGCTATTAGGGTTTGACTTTTACTCCGTTTGTGCATATTTATAAAATATCAATTGACAATTCGAGAATTTTTTTAAGTAATTCGACTGCATACTTAAATTTTGAACCCTAAGAGGCGCTTTATTATTTTGAGGAGACCCGAAATCAATTATAGAGTGAAATCCTTACAGCTAGGAACTACTGTAACCTATTTTTAGCTTACCATGGATTAAGTATATATGTTTCTTAGCTTTTAACCTTGTTCCTAATCCTCTCATTTGCTTATATTCAATTTAATTCAAAGACACAGCTTACCTTTTGGCTTGCACATAAGGTTTTCTTCAGGTAATATCACATATTAGGAGCTAAAAAAGCTTATTTCCTTTGCTTTTAAAAGGAGCCTTGTTTAAACTTTTTATTGAGATTCTAATTAAAATGTTTATATCAAAAGTAAGCTAATTATTCACTCATAGTTAGTATATTCAGCTTGCTTCGTATTTTTGTTGTATAAAACATATTAATTAATAGTCAAAGCTTCTACCTCCTTTAACTTCTTAAAGCCGATTTCTTCTATTTTGTAAATAGTTTATTTTTATATATTTTTACGCTGACGGTCAAAAAATCTAAAGTAAAACGTTTTTCCATTGCATTTCTTTTTGCCGGCCTGCCTGCCTTAAAACTTAATAATTAACTCGGGGTCCAAGGAGGTAAATTTCTGTACATTTTTTCCCCTAGCGAACATTTTCCAAATTTTTTCCTCAAAGTCTTGCCTTTAAGTTTCTCCAAAATAAATAAATAATAAATTTCCATTGAAACAGGAACAAGTCGATGCTGCACTGGGAGCCGAGGAAATGGTAGAGCAACTGGCCGAGAAGAAAATGGAGCTGGAGGACAAGGTGAAGCTGCTGGAGGAAGAGATTGCTCAGCTGGAGGCTCTGGAGGAGGTCCACGAGCAGCTGGTTGAAAGCAATCACGAACTGGAGCTGGATCTGCGCGAGGAACTGGACTTGGCCAATGCCGCCAAAAAGGAGGTGCTGCGGGAGCGCGATGCGGCCATTGAGACCATCTATGATCGCGACCAGACCATCACCAAGTTCAGGGAACTCGTGCAGAAGCTCAATGAACAACTGACCGAGATTCGGGAGCGCACTTCGGGCAACGAAAAGGAATCGCTGCAGGATCCCAGCCTAAAACTGGCCACCGAGACCATTGACTACAAGCAGATGTTCGCTGAATCAAAGGCCTACACCCGCGCCATTGACGTCCAACTGCGCCAGATCGAGCTGAGTCAGGCTAATGAGCATGTCCAGATGCTTACGGCCTTCATGCCGGAGTCGTTTATGAGTCGCGGCGGCGACCACGATTCCATTCTGGTGGTGCTGCTCATCTCGCGTATAGTCTTCAAGTGCGGCATTGTGGTGTCGCAGACTAGAGAACGCTTCCCAGCCGTGGAGACTGTCACCAGGGAGGCGGTAACGCAGGGTCATGCCGTTCAGCAGTATGCCTTCAAGTGCCGCCTCTTGCATTACGTGCACAGCCTTCAGTGTGCCCTGCACCAGATCCTGTACGGCCTGAACAGCTGCCAACCGGACACGCTGCTCAGAGCCGGAAGCTCTCTACCCGAGATGGTGGCCCAGGAGAAGATAGTTGACGGCATAATCGAGCTGCTAAAGTCCAACCAGTTGGACGAGAATAGCACCACGGATAACATCGAGAAGTGTGTGGCCTTCTTCAATGCCATGAACTCGGTACTCTTGGCTGGAGAGCAGCTTCTAAACGAAATCCAAATGATCCGTGACTGTGTGGCTTCCCTGGGAGCTGCCTGCGAGAGCATTCTTAGCGATACGGCCATTGCCAAGGCAATCATTCAGGAGGCAGGCGCCACCAGTGATTCGGTGCTGCTCATCCAGTTCCTCAACGAAAACATGGAGAGCGTGCGCCAGCAGGTGAAGCTGATCAAGCGCCGCCTGCCCAGCGATCAGCATGTGGTTAAGAGCGGTCTCTCGGAGCACAAGGTGGAGGCAATGCGCGCATTGGCTCAAAACATCAGTAGGATTATGTCGGCGATGCATCAGGCCACCCGCCAGTCGCTGGCCGCCATTGTGGCCACCATCGAGAGCGACAATGCGGCGGAGCATACACTGCCGCAGGACAAGTACTGGTCTCTGCTGTCCGCCGCCTGCGAGCGGATCTACGAGCAGGACGACCGCGGACCCACGCACAACTTCAAGACCCTGCTGGCACAGGCCAACTCGGACCTGCAGCACATCGCCCAGCATCTGCTGGACAAGGAGTACGAGATCATGTCGGCGGCCAACACCGCTGCAGGACAGCAGCGTTCCGGAGCGCAGAGCACACCCATTACACAGCGGGCTCAACTTATCAAGAAGCAGCTGGAGCAGAAGAACGTGCTGGCTGCCACGCTGGAGAATCGCGAGGCGGACATCAAGCAACTGAAGCTGGCGGCCAAGATGAAGCAAAACGAGCTGAGCGAAATGCAAATTCGCAAGGATCTCGCCGAAAAGAAGCTGAGTGTGCTACAAAGCGAGTACGAGCACGCGGCGGACAAGTGGAAGCAGCAGTACGAGGAGACGCGCCAGCAGCTGCAGCTCAAGGAGAAGGAGTTCGAGGAGACCATGGACCACCTGCAGAGCGACATCGATGCCCTGGAGAGCGAGAAGAGCGATCTGCGCGACAAGTTGAAGCTCAACACGAGCACTGGCAAGAACCAGTCCGTCTCGGACACACACTCCCCGCACAATCTGTCTGCCACGGGCTCTACAACCGGCGCACAGGGCAGTACCAATACCAGTTACACGGCGCCCGCGGGCACTGCTCCTTTAGTGGCTGAGGAGGTGCAACTCCTGAAGCACGCCTTCAACCAGGAGCGCAACGAACGTCTGCGCCTGCAGGCCCAGGATATGCGCGCCAAGCTGTCGCAGTTCGAGCCTCTGTATGTGCCCCAGCCGCAGGATCAGCGCATTAGCGCTCTGGAATCGGAGCTAACTCGGATGAAGCATGCCTGGGTGCTGTCCCTGCTGCAGGTGCGATCTCAGGACGCGGTGGGTGCTGGCGGCATCAATACGGTGGCTCTGCAGCGTCGCCACCAACCTCAGCCAGCCAGGGGTGAGATCAGTACGAAGGCCTCCCAGCTGGCCTCCGACATCCTGACGGAGTACCTCCAGCGCAAGCCGCATCGGGCTGCTCACGGCGAGTTTGCCTCGTTTCCCACCGTCGATGTGAAGCGTGTTCTGCAGATCTGAATCCGGGAAAAGTATCATGGGGGCCAGGGGCAATCAAGGTAACTTAGAATAGAAATTAATCTTGGACTCGTAGCACAATTTCGGTTCTCCTCTCTAGTTCAAGCAGCTTCCTAACCCTCCAAACACCAGAACTCCCTGCTCCTGTGATCTGAGACCTAATCATGATAGCTAAACAAAAAGGGCAACCGAGAAATTATACTTTTACACTTAATTTATGTTTTTTGTATAAAGATTATAATATATATGATAATACTAACTTTTTGTGTTTAACTCCAACAAGGCCTACTCTGTAACTAAACTCAAGCGAACTAATACCGGTATTATCTATGAATTCAAATGGCAGGGGAGAAGAAACTATGTGAAAGACACAACTAAAACCAGAGAAACAAATCTAATTTGCATAAACGAGAATAAATACATTATATTATATACTATATAAAGTAAATATATATTTTGCTGATGTTGTATAACAAATTATGCCAGTGCGTTTTATTTAATGGCAGGTTCCTTTATAGATGTTTTTATATACATGGTTATATCCTGATGAATTTTTATTTTAAAAAGAAATTACATATTTTTAAAAGCGGAATGCTAAGGGAAGAGTTATCTTTCTGAGACTCAATAGCAAAGAACTCTCACCTCGGGATACTTTTGGATAGTGTCTCAAAAAGAGCGCTTATCTTGAAAACCTTTTGGAAAGTGTTCCACAAAAAAGCGCTCAATTTGGGAGACTTTCCAGTTGGGTTCCACAAAGAGCGCTTTTCCCGAGACAATTTTGAATTGGGTTCCACAATAAGAGCTCTTTCCCTCCTTCACATTCTTAAATTATTATTCATTGTTATTATTACCCTAAATCATGTTCTTCTTTTACATCACTTAAGCTATTATCCACAATTTAAGTTAATATCATTTTGGCCAAGCTCAGTTAAACATTCGAGATCCAACAGAAAAACGTTTAAGCCAAGCAAAGAACCATTACCAAACATGCGATCCACTTCCACATGGCTTCCAAACAAAGAGAGAGAGTTGTGCTTACTCTCCAACGAGGTGTCTCTTTAGGCTGCTTTGTTGCTCCCTTACTCTCTGGACGTTTCCGTTCGCTTGCCCAACAACAACAACAATAATATGCTTCAATGCCGCGCAGTTGCAGCAACAACAAAAACAACAACAATGAAAACAACAGCTGCTGCAATAGCAAAGAAACTATTACATTAGACCAAAAGCAACAAAAAAACAACAATAAAACCAACAACTACGTCCATAAACCATGATGGCCAAAATAGCCCCTGCTCTACCCTCCCTCGCCACAACTCTCCGCCTCATTCCACTTCCAAGTCCGGCAACATGAAGCCCTTCTGCTTGAAATGTAAATTGAAAATAATTTTCTTTTTACTGGCTCTTTTCCTTTGCCCCTTTGACTGGACAGAAACCAGAAGAATCATTGCCTCTTCTGACCCCATTCTGCGGCTTGGCCTTTTCCCGAGCATTTCCTTAGTAATGTAGTAATGCCTCTTTTTTCAGGTGGAAAAATCAACAGAAATTGTGGGATATAATACTTGTTTTTAATTTATATTTATATGCTGGGAAAATATAAGTACAATATCCTTTCATAAAGTATTGAGTTCAGAAGTCAATTTATTTTATAGATTAGTAATTTTAAGAACTTAGAGAGAGAAAACTTTGCAACTCGTTAAAATTGGGTTTGAACCTTATATTTTTAATTTTTCTTTGCAAATGCAATAAAAAGTAAACAATTCGATCTTTAAAATAATATGAATCATAAATTACAATTGTTAGGATATAACCTTTTACTCGTAGGTTGGTTGCTTATAAAGCATTAGACTGGAGCCCCTGAACTACGGGTTCACTTTAAAATAAATAAGGATATTAAAATTTTTTGGAACCATTGTGTATAGGAGAAATAATCATCCCAGGTCATATATTGTAAATGACACATTTTTTTTTAGATTCAAAAAATACGGAACATATCCGAGAATCTTAATTAAGTGGCAGAGGAAAACCCCAAAACACGTTAGAATTTATTTCTTTTAACTGTCAAACTGATTTTTAACACATTTTAATAGTTCCAAGGATGTCAATATTAAATTTCTGATCCTAAAACAAATTGTTTACTTAAGACTATAAAAAAGTCTTAAGAAATATAAGACACCTAACATATTAAATTTATTTCGAAGAATGCATTTACCAACCGAGCTATAACTTGGTGTCACATTTCAAATGTTCTCCTAAATTAACCTTTTGAGAAAACATATGTATATTTTCCTAGGAAAAAAACGGGCATATCAAAAACCACTTAAATAACCGTGCCAAGATAATAAACCAAAGAATAACCAGAAATGTGTAGTTTGTGTGTTACACTGAGTAGGTGCGAACACGTAGAGGCTTCTCCGCCGAAATA